>JAHLWY010002810.1:0-10502 GCA_020002185.1 Paraescarpia echinospica | reverse complement strand
ACAACCTCATCTACCACTCACTCACTCTCAAGTACCTGCACAACAAAGGCCTGCATTATGATAGGAAACAACCTCATCTACCACTCACTCACTCTCAAGTACCTGCACAACAAAGGCCTGCATTATGATAGGAAACAACCTCATCTACCACTCACTCACTCTCAAGTACCTGCACAACAAAGGCCTGCCTTATGGTAGGAAACAACCTCATCTACCACTCACTCACTCTCAAGTACCTGCACAACAAAGGCCTGCATTATGATAGGAAACAACCTCATCTACCACTCACTCACTCTCAAGTACCTGCACGACAAAGGCCTGCCTTATGGTATGAAACAACCTCATCTACTACTCACTCACTCTCAAGTACCTGCACGATAAAGATCTGCCTTATGGTAGGAAACAACCTCATCTACCACTCACTCACTCTCAAATACCTGCACGACAAAGACCTGCCTTATGGTAGGAAACAACCTCATCTACTACTCACTCACTCTCAAGTACCTGCACGATAAAGATCTGCCTTATGGTAGGAAACAACCTCATCTACTACTCACTCACTCTCAAGTACCTGCACGATAAAGATCTGCCTTATGGTAGGAAACAACCTCATCTACCACTCACTCACTCTCAAGTACCAGCACGACAAAGACCTGCCTTATGGTAGGAAACAACCTCATCTACTAATCACTCACTCTCAAGTACCTGCACGACAAAGACCTGCCTTATGGTAGGAAACAACCTCATGTAACACTCACTCACTCTCAAGTACCTGCACGACAGAGACCTGCCTTATGGTAGGAAACAACCTCATCTACCACTCACTCACTCTCAAGTACCTGCACGACAAAGGCCTGCCTTATGGTAGGAAACAACCTCATCTACCACTCACTCACTCTCAAGTACCTGCACGACAAAGACCTGCCTTATGGTAGGAAACAACCTCATCTACCACTCACTCACTCTCAAGTACCTGCACAACAAAGGCCTGCCTTATGGTAGTAAACAGTCTCATCTCCTACTCACTCACTCTCAAGTATCTGCATGACAAAGGCCTGCCTTATGGTAGGAAACAGTCTCATCTCCTACTCACTCACTCTCAAGTATCTGCATGACAAAGGCCTGCCTTATGGTAGGAAACAGTCTCATCTCGTACTCACTCACTCTCAAGTACCTGCACGACAAAGGCCTGCCTTATGGTAGGAAACAGTCTCACCTACCACTCACTCACTCTCAAGTACCTGCACGACAAAGGCCTGCCTTATGGTAAGAAACAGTCTCAGCTACCACTCACTCACTCTCAAGTACCTGCACGACAAAGGCCTGCCTTATGGTAGGAAACAACCTCATCTACTACTCACTCACTCTCAAGTACCTGCCCGACAAAGGCCTGCCTTATGGTAGGAAACAGTCTCATCTCCTACTCACTCACTCTCAAGTACCTGCACGACAAAGGCCTGCCTTATGGTAGGAATCAACCTCATCTACTACTTACTCACTCTCAAGTACCTGCACGACAAAGGCCTGCCTTATGGTAGGAAACAGTCTCATCTCCCACTCACTCACTCTCAAGTACCTGCCCGACAAAGGCCTGCCTTATGGTAGGAAACAGTCTCATCTACCACTAACTCACTCTCAAGTATCTGCATGACAAAGGCCTGCCTTATGGTAGGAAACAGTCTCATCTCCTACTCACTCACTCTCAAGTACCTGCACGACAAAGGCCTGCCTTATGGTAGGAAACAACCTCATCTCCTACTCACTCACTCTCATGTACCTGCACGACAAAGACCTGCCTTATGGTAGGAAACAACCTCATCTACAACTCACTCACTCTCAAGTACCTGCACGACAAAGACCTGCCTTATGGTAGGAAACAGTCTCATCTCCTACTCACTCACTCTCAAGTACCTGCATGACAAAGGCCTGCCTTATGGTAGGAAAGAGTCTCATCTCCTACTCACTCAATCTCAAGTACCTGCCCGACAAAGGCCTCCCTTATGGTAGGAAACAGTCTCAACTCCTACTCACTCACTCTCAAGTACCTGCACGACAAAGGCCTGCCTTATGGTAGGAAACAGTCTCATCTACCACTCACTCACTCTCAAGTACCTGCACGACAAAGGCCTGCCTTATGGTAGGAAACAGTCTCATCTCCTACTCACTCACTCTCAAGTACCTGCATGACAAAGGCCTGCCTTATGGTAGGAAAGAGTCTCATCTCCTACTCACTCAATCTCAAGTACCTGCCCGACAAAGGCCTCCCTTATGGTAGGAAACAGTCTCAACTCCTACTCACTCACTCTCAAGTATCTGCATGACAAAGGCCTGCCTTATGGTAGGAAACAGTCTCATCTACCACTCACTCACTCTCAAGTACCTGCACGACAAAGGCCTGCCTTATGGTAGGAAACAACCTCATCTACCACTCACTCACTCTCAAGTACCTGCACGACAAAGACCTGCCTTATGGTAGGAAACAACCTCATCTACCACTCACTCACTCTGAAGTACCTGCACGACAAAGACCTGCCTTATGGTAGGAAACAACCTCATCTACCACTCACTCACTCTCAAGTACCTGCCCGACAAAGGCCTGCCTTATGGTAGGAAACAGTCTCATCTCCTACTCACTCAATCTCAAGTACCTGCCCGACAAAGGCCTGCCTTATGGTAGGAAACAGTCTCAACTCCTACTCACTCACTCTCAAGTACCTGCTCGACAAAGGCCTGCCTTATGGTAGGAAACAACCTCATCTACCACTCGCTCACTCTCAAGTACCTGCACGACAAAGACCTGCCTTATGGTAGGAAACAACCTCATCTACCACTCACTCACTCTCAAGTACCTGCGCGACAAAGGCCTGCGTTATGGTAGGAAACAACCTCATCTACTACTCACTCACTCTCAAGTACCTGCCCGACAAAGGCCTGCCTTATGGTAGGAAACAGTCTCATCTCCTACTCACTCACTCTCAAGTACCTGCACGACAAAGACCTGCCTTATGGTAGGAAACAGTCTCATCTCCTACTCACTCACTCTCAAGTACCTGCACGACAAAGACCTGCCTTATGGTAGGAAACAGTCTCATCTCCTCTCGATTCACTCTCCAAGTACCTGCCACGACAAAGGCCTGCCCTTATGGTGGAAACAGTCTCATCTCCCCTGCTCATCACTCTCAAGTACCTGCAGAACCAAGGACCACCTTATGGTAGGAAACAACCTCATCTACCACTCACTCACTCTCAAATTGCCTGCGACCGAGGCCTGCCTTATGGTGGAAACAACCTCATCTACCACTCACTCACTCTCAAAGAAGTACCTGCCGCGACAAAGGCCTGCCTTATGGTAGGAAACAGTCTCATCTCCTACTCACTCACTCTCAAGTACCTGCACGACAAAGGCCTGCCTTATGGTAGGAATCAACCTCATCTACTACTTACTCACTCTCAAGTACCTGCACGACAAAGGCCTGCCTTATGGTAGGAAACAGTCTCATCTCCCACTCACTCACTCTCAAGTACCTGCCCGACAAAGGCCTGCCTTATGGTAGGAAACAGTCTCATCTACCACTAACTCACTCTCAAGTATCTGCATGACAAAGGCCTGCCTTATGGTAGGAAACAACCTCATCTACAACTCACTCACTCTCAAGTACCTGCACGACAAAGACCTGCCTTATGGTAGGAAACAGTCTCATCTCCTACTCACTCACTCTCAAGTACCTGCATGACAAAGGCCTGCCTTATGGTAGGAAAGAGTCTCATCTCCTACTCACTCAATCTCAAGTACCTGCCCGACAAAGGCCTCCCTTATGGTAGGAAACAGTCTCAACTCCTACTCACTCACTCTCAAGTACCTGCACGACAAAGGCCTGCCTTATGGTAGGAAACAGTCTCATCTACCACTCACTCACTCTCAAGTACCTGCACGACAAAGGCCTGCCTTATGGTAGGAAACAACCTCATCTACCACTCACTCACTCTCAAGTACCTGCACGACAAAGACCTGCCTTATGGTAGGAAACAACCTCATCTACCACTCACTCACTCTGAAGTACCTGCACGACAAAGACCTGCCTTATGGTAGGAAACAACCTCATCTACCACTCACTCACTCTCAAGTACCTGCCCGACAAAGGCCTGCCTTATGGTAGGAAACAGTCTCATCTCCTACTCACTCAATCTCAAGTACCTGCCCGACAAAGGCCTGCCTTATGGTAGGAAACAGTCTCAACTCCTACTCACTCACTCTCAAGTACCTGCTCGACAAAGGCCTGCCTTATGGTAGGAAACAACCTCATCTACCACTCACTCACTCTCAAGTACCTGCACGACAAAGACCTGCCTTATGGTAGGAAACAACCTCATCTACCACTCACTCACTCTCAAGTACCTGCACGACAAAGGCCTGCGTTATGGTAGGAAACAACCTCATCTACTACTCACTCACTCTCAAGTACCTGCCCGACAAAGGCCTGCCTTATGGTAGGAAACAGTCTCATCTCCTACTCACTCACTCTCAAGTACCTGCACGACAAAGACCTGCCTTATGGTAGGAAACAGTCTCATCTCCTACTCACTCACTCTCAAGTACCTGCACGACAAAGACCTGCCTTATGGTAGGAAACAGTCTCATCTCCTACTCATTCACTCTCAAGTACCTGCACGACAAAGGCCTGCCTTATGGTAGGAAACAGTCTCATCTCCTACTCACTCACTCTCAAGTACCTGCAAGACAGAGACCTACCTTATGGTAGGAAACAACCTCATCTACCACTCACTCACTCTCAAGTACCTGCACGACAAAGGCCTGCCTTATGGTAGGAAACAACCCTCATCACCACCACTCACTCACTCCTCAGAGTACCTGCCGCGACAAGGCTTGCTTTATGGTGGAAGTAGTCTCATCTCCTGCTCACTCACTCTCAAGTATCTGCATGACAGGCCTGCCTTATGAGGTAGGAAACAGTCATCTCCTACTCACTCACTCTCAAGTATCTGCCACGACAAGGCCTGCCCTTATGGTAGGGGCTGGTCTCATCTCCCACTCACTCACTCTCAATTGCCTGCCGACAAAGGCCACCTTATATGGTAGGAAACAGTCTCATCTACACCACTAACTCACTCTCAAGTATCTGCTTGACAAAGGCCTGTATGGTAGGAAACAGTCATCTCCTACTCACTCACTCTCAAGTACCTGCACGACAAAGGCCTGCCTTATGGTAGGAAACAACCCCTCATCCTACTCACTCCTCTCATGTACTTATGCCGACCAAAGAGACCTGCCTTATGGTAGGAAACAACCTCATCTACAACTCACTCACTCTCAAGTACCTGCACGACAAAGACCTGCCTTATGAGTGGGAAACAGTCTCATCTCCTACTCACTCCTCACTCTCAAATTACCTGCATGACAAAGGCCTGCCCATGGTAGGAAACAGTCTCATCTCCTACTCCTCAATCTCCAAAATTGCCTGCCCGACCAAGGCCTGCCTTATGGTAGAAACAGTCTCAACTCCCTGCTCACTCACTCTCCAAGTACCTGCAACAAAGGCCCATGGTAGGAAACAGTCTCATCTACCACTCCTCACTCTCAAGTACCTGCGACAAGGCCTGCTTATGGTAGGGAAACAGTCTCATCTACCATTCCTCCTCTCAAGTACCTGCGACAAAGGCCTGCTTAGCATGGTAGGAAACAACCTCATCTACTACTCACTCACTCTCAAGTACCTGCACGGCAAAGACCTGCCTTATGGTAGGAAACAACCTCATCTACCACTCACTCACTCTCAAGTACCTGCATGACACAGGCCTGCCTTATGGTAGGAAACAGTCTCATCTCCTACTCACTCACTCTCAAGTACCTGCACGACAAAGGCCTGCCTTATGGTAGGAAACAGTCTCATCTCCTACTCACTCACTCTCAAGTACCTGCACGACAAAGGCCTGCCTTATGGTAGGAAACAACCTCATCTACCACTCACTCACTCTCAAGTACCTGCACGACAAAGACCTGCCTTATGGTAGGAAACAACCTCATCTACCACTCACTCACTCTGAAGTACCTGCACGACAAAGACCTGCCTTATGGTAGGAAACAACCTCATCTACCACTCACTCACTCTCAAGTACCTGCCCGACAAAGGCCTGCCTTATGGTAGGAAACAGTTTCATCTCCTACTCACTCACTCTCAAGTACCTGCACGACAAAGACCTGCCTTATGGTAGGAAACAGTCTCATCTCCTACTCACTCACTCTCAAGTACCTGCACGACAAAGACCTGCCTTATGGTAGGAAACAGTCTCATCTCCTACTCATTCACTCTCAAGTACCTGCACGACAAAGGCCTGCCTTATGGTAGGAAACAGTCTCATCTCCTACTCACTCACTCTCAAGTACCTGCAAGACAGAGACCTACCTTATGGTAGGAAACAACCTCATCTACCACTCACTCACTCTCAAGTACCTGCACGACAAAGGCCTGCCTTATGGTAGGAAACAACCTCATCTACCACTCACTCACTCTCAAGTACCTGCACGACAAAGGCTTGCTTTATGGTAGGAAACAGTCTCATCTCCTACTCACTCACTCTCAAGTATCTGCATGACAAAGGCCTGCCTTATGGTAGGAAACAGTCTCATCTCCTACTCACTCACTCTCAAGTATCTGCACGACAAAGGCCTGCCTTATGGTAGGAAACAGTCTCATCTCCCACTCACTCACTCTCAAGTACCTGCCCGACAAAGGCCTGCCTTATGGTAGGAAACAGTCTCATCTACCACTAACTCACTCTCAAGTATCTGCATGACAAAGGCCTGCCTTATGGTAGGAAACAGTCTCATCTCCTACTCACTCACTCTCAAGTACCTGCACGACAAAGGCCTGCCTTATGGTAGGAAACAACCTCATCTCCTACTCACTCACTCTCATGTAACTGCACGACAAAGACCTGCCTTATGGTAGGAAACAACCTCATCTACAACTCACTCACTCTCAAGTACCTGCACGACAAAGACCTGCCTTATGGTAGGAAACAGCCTCATCTCCTACTCACTCACTCTCAAGTACCTGCATGACAAAGGCCTGCCTTATGGTAGGAAACAGTCTCATCTCCTACTCACTCAATCTCAAGTACCTGCCCGACAAAGGCCTGCCTTATGGTAGGAAACAGTCTCAACTCCTACTCACTCACTCTCAAGTACCTGAACGACAAAGGCCTGCCTTATGGTAGGAAACAACCCCATCTACCACTCACTCACTCTCAAGTACCTGCATGACAAAGACCTGCCTTATGGTAGGAAACAACCTCATCTACTACTCACTCACTCTCAAGTACCTGCACGACAAAGACCTGCCTTATGGTAGGAAACAACCTCATCTACCACTCACTCACTCTCAAGTACCTGCACGACAAAGGCCTGCCTTATGGTAGGAAACAACCTCATCTACCACTCACTCACTCTCAAGTTCCTGCACGACAAAGACCTGCCTTATGGTAGGAAACAACCTCATCTACCACTCACTCACTCTCAAGTACCTGCACAACAAAGGCCTGCATTATGATAGGAAACAACCTCATCTACCACTCACTCACTCTCAAGTACCTGCACAACAAAGGCCTGCATTATGATAGGAAACAACCTCATCTACCACTCACTCACTCTCAAGTACCTGCACAACAAAGGCCTGCCTTATGGTAGGAAACAACCTCATCTACCACTCACTCACTCTCAAGTACCTGCACAACAAAGGCCTGCATTATGATAGGAAACAACCTCATCTACCACTCACTCACTCTCAAGTACCTGCACGACAAAGGCCTGCCTTATGGTAGGAAACAACCTCATCTACCACTCACTCACTCTCAAGTACCTGCACGATAAAGATCTGCCTTATGGTAGGAAACAACCTCATCTACCACTCACTCACTCTCAAGTACCTGCACAACAAAGACCTGCCTTATGGTAGGAAACAACCTCATCTACTACTCACTCACTCTCAAGTACCTGCACGATAAAGATCTGCCTTATGGTAGGAAACAACCTCATCTACCACTCACTCACTCTCAAGTACCTGCACGACAAAGACCTGCCTTATGGTAGGAAACAACCTCATCTACTACTCACTCACTCTCAAGTACCTGCACGACAAAGACCTGCCTTATGGTAGGAAACAACCTCATCTAACACTCACTCACTCTCAAGTACCTGCACGACAAAGGCCTGCCTTATGGTAGGAAACAACCTCATCTACTACTCACTCACTCTCAAATACCTGCACGACAAAGACCTGCCTTATGGTAGGAAACAACCTCATCTACCACTCACTCACTCTCAAGTACCTGCACGACAAAGGCCTGCCTTATGGTAGGAAACAACCTCATCTACTACTCACTCACTCTCAAGTACCTGCACGACAAAGACCTGGCTTATGGTGGGAAACAACCTCATCTACCACTCACTCACTCTCAAGTACCTGCACGACAAAGGCCTGCCTTATGGTAGGAAACAACCTCATCTACTACTCACTCACTCTCAAGTACCTGCACGACAAAGACCTGCCTTATGGTAGGAAACAACCTCATCTACCACTCACTCACTCTCAAGTACCTGCACGACAAAGACCTGCCTTATGGTAGGAAACAACCTCATCTACTACTCACTCACTCTCAAGTACCTGCATGACAAAGACCTGCCTTATGGTAGGAAACAACCTCATCTACCACTCACTCACTCTCAAGTACCTGCACGACAAAGGCCTGCCTTATGGTAGGAAACAACCTCATCTACCACTCACTCACTCTCAAGTACCTGCAAGACAAAGACCTGCCTTATGGTAGGAAACAACCTCATCTACCACTCACTCACTCTCAAGTACCTGCACAACAAAGGCCTGCATTATGATAGGAAACAACCTCATCTACCACTCACTCACTCTCAAGTACCTGCACAACAAAGGCCTGCATTATGATAGGAAACAACCTCATCTACCACTCACTCACTCTCAAGTACCTGCACAACAAAGGCCTGCCTTATGGCAGGAAACAACCTCATCTACCACTCACTCACTCTCAAGTACCTGCACAACAAAGGCCTGCATTATGATAGGAAACAACCTCATCTACCACTCACTCACTCTCAAGTACCTGCACGACAAAGGCCTGCCTTATGGTATGAAACAACCTCATCTACTACTCACTCACTCTCAAGTACCTGCACGATAAAGATCTGCCTTATGGTAGGAAACAACCTCATCTACCACTCACTCACTCTCAAATACCTGCACGACAAAGACCTGCCTTATGGTAGGAAACAACCTCATCTACTACTCACTCACTCTCAAGTACCTGCACGATAAAGATCTGCCTTATGGTAGGAAACAACCTCATCTACTACTCACTCACTCTCAAGTACCTGCACGATAAAGATCTGCCTTATGGTAGGAAACAACCTCATCTACCACTCACTCACTCTCAAGTACCAGCACGACAAAGACCTGCCTTATGGTAGGAAACAACCTCATCTACTAATCACTCACTCTCAAGTACCTGCACGACAAAGACCTGCCTTATGGTAGGAAACAACCTCATGTAACACTCACTCACTCTCAAGTACCTGCACGACAAAGGCCTGCCTTATGGTGAAACAGCCTCATCTACTATCACTCAGAGTACTACTTGCCGCGACAAGACCTGCCTTATGGTGGGGAAACAACCTCATCACCACTCCACTCACTCTCAGAGTACCTGCCGCGACAAAGGCCTGCCTTATGGTAGGAAACAACCTCATCTACTACTCACTCACTCTCAAGTACCTGCACGACAAAGACCTGCCTTATGGTAGGAAACAACCTCATCTACCACTCACTCACTCTCAAGTACCTGCACGACAAAGGCCTGCCTTATGGTAGGAAACAACCTCATCTACTACTCACTCATTCTCAAGTACCTGCACGATAATGATCTGCCTTATGGTAGGAAACAACCTCATCTACCACTCACTCACTCTCAAGTACCTGCACGACAAATACCTGCCTTATGGTAGGAAACAACCTCATCTACTACTCACTCACTCTCAAGTACCTGCACGACAAAGACCTGCCTTATGGTAGGAAACAACCTCATCTACCACTCACTCACTCTCAAGTACCTGCATGACACAGGCCTGCCTTATGGTAGGAAAGAACCTCATCTACCACTCACTCACTCTCAAGTACCTGCACGACAAAGGCCTGCATTATGGTAGGAAACAACCTCATCTACTACTCACTCACTCTCAAGTACCTGCACGACAAAGACCTTCCTTATGGTAGGAAACAACCTCATCTACCACTCACTCACTCTCAAGTACCTGCAAGACAAAGGCCTGCCTTATGGTAGGAAACAACCTCATCTACTACTCACTCACTCTCAAGTATCTGCACGACAAAGACCTGCCTTATGGTAGGAAACAACCTCATCTACCACTCACTCACTCTCAAGTACCTGCACGACAAAGG
>JAHLWY010002809.1:0-10503 GCA_020002185.1 Paraescarpia echinospica | reverse complement strand
TTATCTGGGTTCATACAACAAGCACCATTTTGCCATAGGTCCAGTATAGTCCACATGTACTTCGTGCCTTTCTGCTAAGCCTGTCAGTGTTTGCAACCTTGCGCCCAGGCCGGAAGCACAAGTTCAACTGGTAGTTGGCCAGAGTGAGCGCCCATCTCTGAATTCGAGCACCACAAGTGCCAGTGCCAGAGAAATAATTGTATGGTACCATTGGTGAGCTATATTTGGCGGAGATAGATCGTTGAAATTGGTGGTGTATCAAAGTTCATAAGCAAGTGGAATTACTGATTGATAAGTATTATTCTTGCCTTAATATCATTCATAAAGTAGCAGTAAACATATATTGAGTAGCAGTTGTGCTGAAAGTTAGTTAGATAAAGTATTTTAGGACACTTTAGTCTAGTGAGTGATAATAGGGTACGTTAGCTTACGGCTACGATAAGTTTGTAAACAAGATTTAACAAACCTCGTTATGTGGTAGAATATATAGGTGATAAAGTAACAACCATAAACTACCTACATAAGATAATATCTGTGTAAGTCAGTACCTGCTAGACATTTTGATAAGGTAGCTTGTTGTTAAAATTAAGCATTTGCGATAATCGGGCGAACTAAGTTTATGTAGCTAGTGTCTCTCTTATTCGCTAGGGCGCTGTATAACCTAAATAAATAAGGCAGTCTAGCGTATGCAATCTTACGTAAAGTGTAACATTTGTGCACAGAAAACAGTCTTCTTAAAGACTACATAGACAGTGAATAGTGTAAACACAGTTGACAAAACTATTTTAAATAGCTAATTAGATTATTATTATTAAATAAATTCTGATATGGCGCCTTGCAAGCGGCAAGTCAAGGCAAAGAGACACTTGGTGTGCGACGACTGCCACAGTTGGGTAGATTTTGCCTTATCCGGCTGTACGAAGTCATGGACAGAAACCAAGGAAGAGGGATTCACCTTTCAGTGCGTGGGGTGCTGGAAGGTGAAATGTCTGGAGAAAGAGGTAGCTAGGTTGGTAGATATTGTGAAGGGGATGGAGATGAGAATCAGCAAGGAGACAGATGGAATGGAGAGAGACGACAGGGATAAAGTTGGGAATACTGTGAAACTGAAGGAGCAGAGTAGTGGCAACAAGACCGAGGAAAGGAGACTGAGAGGAGGGAAGGTGGCAGGAGAGAAAGAGGTAGGAGGGAAAAAGAGACGGGAGAGGAGAGAAGGAAATGCAATGGGAGGAAAGATGACGGGAATAAAGGAAGTGAGAGTACATGTGACAGAAGAGAAGTCGGTAGGGACGATGACAGGAAGAAAGGTGACAAGAGAAACAGCGTCAGGAAAGAATGGAACGGACGAGATTGTGACGGGAGAGCAGAAGACAGGGGAACAAGATTACAACCAGACAGATGCAAACTGTAGAAAGAGCTACACTGAGGCAGTGATTGAGGGGGCAATGAGGAAAGAGAGGGTGTTTATGGGCGATTCGATTATGAGAAAGACAGATAAGACTCTAAGCGAGGGGGAGGACGTCGTTGTTTGTCTACCGAGGGCTAAGATAGAACATGTAACTGAAAGGGTAGAGAAGGCATTGGGGGTATGGCAGTGGAGGGGTCTATAATTAGTACATGGAAATAACGAGAGGGGAGGGAAATGGATATTTAGAAGGAAGAAGGAACAGGATGGCCCCAGGAATGGCAATGGGAGGAAGGGCCACATACAGAAACTGCAAGAGGATGGCGACCAAACGGACTAGTTGAGCAGATGTGCAGCAAAGAGGTGGGATTCAGGAGATTTATGGGGATACTTTGTCAGATGAAAGATATGCACATGAGAGATGGCCCACATCTAAGTGGAAAGGGGGCAGCAGTTTTCTCAGAGAACATGCTGCAATCTGTTGACAGTGGGACAGGCTGCATCTATTTAAACTAGATTCGCAGGGGGGATTCACAGAGAAGCCTGAAACTGGAGGCATAGATAAAGACAGCAGAAATAAATCGGCAAAGAACAGCCTGAAAAACTGTTCTGAATCAGGATATAAATGCATTTGTTTAAATGCAAGGAGCATAGTAAACAAAAGAAGTGAACTAAACATTATGGTAGAAGATATTGACCCTCACATATTAGGTATAACCGAATCGTGGGCCACCACTGATATATCAGATGCCTAATTGGGACTAACAGGATATGTAATGTTTAGGAAAGATAGAATAGGAAGAAAGGGAGGTGGAGTTATTTTATATATTAAAGAATCTATCCAGGCTTATGAAATAAAATTAGAAAGAGAAGCAGATTGCGAAGAAGCTGTTTAAAAATATAGTTACAGGAAACTCAACGCTAACAGTTGGGTTATTTATCAAGTCCAAACATAAGCATAGAAGAGAATGAAAAATACAAAACGCTTTAAGTAAGGAAGCAAGCAAACGGAACTGTATTATTATGGGGACTTTAACCATGGGTATATACAATGGAAATCTCTACAGAGTATGGGGAGTGAGGACCACAAGTTTTGGGTTTTAGTACAAGATAGTTTCCTTTCTCAACATGTGCTAAACCCAACCAGGGAGAGAATGTGTTAGACTTAGTTTTGTCCCTCACAGAAAGAATTAGTTGATTAATGTCAAGATATGTGGAGCCACTGGGGAGTAGTGATCACAACCAGATACATTTTACCATCAAAGTAAAATCAGAAAGGAATAGTAAAAAGCAGTATAGGAGAAATTTCCACAAAGGAAGGTATAAGGACATGAGGAAATATTTAGCAAAGATAGACTGGAATAACACACTGAAAAATAAGACGGCAACAGAATGCTGGAATATATTAAAGGGTGAAATTAAGTGCATAGTCGATAAATTTGTACCTTCAAAAAACAAGGGAAACGGTCCCAAAAAAAACACTTATCGAAGAAGCCATTAGAAAAATTAAGTATAAACAAATGATGTGGAAGTCGTATAGATGTACTGGAAATGATGAAGACTACAACAGTTATAAAGAAGCACTTAACCAAGCTACAGCTGAAATTAGAAATTCAAAGAGAAGCTATGAACAACAATTAGCTAGTAATATAAAAAATGACAGCAAGCGTTTTTAAGCGTATGTTCGAAGCAAACAGAAAGTTCAAGATAAGGTCGGTCCTCTAGAAGATAGTGCTGGAAATATAATATTAAAGGGATTCTTAATGGCAGAAGACCTGAATGAGTACTTTAGTTCAGTGTTTACCAGATAAGATATTAGTTCACTGCCAGTACCAGAGGCTAAGTTCAAGGGGACAGATTCAGACTATTTAGGATAAAGTAGTTGTAACCCTCGAAATGGTAGCTAAGAAAATAAGGGCTATGAAGGATAATAAATCACCTGGAGTGGATGGGATTCTGCCCAAAACTACTATTGGAAATTGTAGAAAAAATTAGCGTACCGCTTGCAACAGTTTTCAATTTGTCATTAGAAGAGGGAGTGGTTCCTTTAGAATGGAAAGAGGCAAACATTATACCGTTATTTAAAAAAGGTTCGCGAAACAAGTCAGAGAACTATAGACCAGTGAGTTTAACATCAGTGATTTGCAAATTATTAGAAAGACTAATCAAAGATCACATGGTGGATTTTCGTGTTAAACATAACTTGATAAACCCATCTCAACATAAAAGCGAGGTCATGCTTAACAAATATGTTATATTTTTTGGAAGACATCACTAGGTGGGTAGATGAGGGATCACCAGTAGATATCATCTATTTAGATTTTCAAAAAGCTTTCGACAAAGTACCACATCAAAGATTACTCCTTAAGCTAAAGGCCCATGGCATAGGAAATGGTATAATAAACTGGATAGAAAATGGCTGAATGACAGAAGACAACGTGTAGTAGTTGATGGGGAGGCTTCAAACTGGAAATCGGTATTGAGTGGGGTACCACAGGGATCAGTACTAGGACCTATATTATTCTTAATATATATCAACGATTTGGACGATGATATAACAAGCAAGGTGTTAAATTTTGCGGATGATACAAAAGTGTTTAGAAGGATTAAAAGTGATGGAGACAGACAGCATTTACAAGATGATCTTGATAGGTTGATCAAATGGTCTGAAAAGTGGCAAAAGCTGTTCAATTTTGGGAAATGTAAATGCCTCCACACAGGTCATGGGAATGAAGAGGTAAAATATAAAATGGGGGGTACTGTTCTAAGTACTACTGTAAAAGAAAGGACTTGGGGTTAACCATTAGTGCTGATATGAAGGTTTCAGAGCAGTGCGGAATTGCAGCGTCAAAGGGAAATCAAATCCTTGGATTAATTAGGCGAAATATAGCGTATAAGAAAAAGAATTAATAGTACCGCTGTACAAAACAATAGTTAGGCCTCATTTAGAATATTGTATACAAGCATGGAGGCCATATCGCAAGAAGGACATAGATATGCTAGAAAGAGTACAGAGGAGAGCGACTAAAATGATACCAAATCTGAGGGATCTTAGTTACGAAATACGCCTAAAAGAATGTGGTTTAACAACATTAGAGACCAGGAGATTGAGAGGAGATCACATAGAAGTGTTTAAAATATTGAATGGTTATGAAAATATTGATAGAATTTTTTTTTTCTCAGTTAAGAAAAATAGAAGGACCAGAGGACATGAAGCTACATTAGTAAAGGAGCAGTGTAGATTAGATATAAGAAAGTTCTCATTCTCACAAAGGACTGTAAATGAATGGAACAGATTATCTCCTGATTGTGTTGGTGCTAGTAGCGTGAATATGTTTAAAAATAAAATCGACACACACCTTAAAAAGGCGGGATACATGTAGATAAAAAGTATTGGACTCTCGATAAGCCAAAAGGCTTCCTTGTCCACCTGCCATCCAGAGTAATTTTCTGGATGGCAATCTTGTTAAATCTTGTTAAATCACTATCACATACACCCACTTATGGGCCCAGTGTTACATACACCCTCCTATGCGCCCACTGTCACATACACCATACTATGCACCCACTGTCACATACACACTCCTATGTGCCCACTGTCACATACACCCTCCTATTGGCCCACTATCACATACACCCTCCTATGGGCCAACTGTCACATACACCCTCCGATCTACCCACTGTCACATACACCCTCCTATGCATCCAATGTCACATACACCCACCTATGGGCCCAGTGTTACATACACCCTCCTATGCGCCCACTGTCACATACACCATACTATGCACCCACTGTCACATACACACTCCTATGTGCCCACTGTCACATACACCCTCCTATGGGCCCACTATCACATACACCCTCCGATCTACCCACTGTCACATACACCCTCCTATGCATCCAATGTCACATACACCCTACTATGCACCCACTGTCACATACACCCTCCTATAGACCCACTGTCAGATACACCCTACTATGCACCCACAGTCACATACACCCTCGTATGCAGACACTGTCACATACACCTTCCTATGGGCCTACTGTCACATACACCCTCCTATGGGCCCACTGTAACATAAACCTACTATGCACCCATTGTGACTTACACCCTACTATGCACCAACTGTCACATACACCCTCCTATGGGCCCACTGTCACATACACCCTACTATGCACCCACTGTCACACACACCCTCCTATGCGGACACTGTCACATACACCCTCCTATGGGCCCACTGTCAGATACACCCTCCTATGCACCCACTATCACATACACCCACCTATGGGTCCACTGTCACATACACCCTACTATGCACCCACTGTCACATACACCCTCCTAAGCACCCACTGTCACAAACACCCTCATATGCGCCCACTGTCACATACACACTCCTATGCGCCCACTGTCACATACACCCTACTATGCACCCACTGTCACATACACCCTACAATGCACCCACTGTCGCATACACCCTCCTATGGGCCTACTGTAACATAACCCCACTATGCACCCATTGTCACATAACCCTACTATGCACCCACTGTCACATACACCGTCCTATGGGCCCACTGTAACATAACCCAACTATGCACCCATTGTCACATACACCCTACAATGCACCCACTGTCGCATACACCCTTCTATGGGCCCACTGTCACATACACCCTCCTATGGGCCTACTGTAACATAACCCCACTATGCACCCATTGTCACATACACCCTACAATGCACCCACTGTCGCATACACATTCCTATGGGCCCACTGTCACATACACACTCCTATGGGCCTACTGTAACATAACCCCACTATGCACCCATTGTCACATACACCCTACTATGCACCCACGGTCACATACACCGTCCTATGGGCCCACTGTAACATAATTCCACTATGCACCCATTGTCACATACACCCTACTGTGCACCCAATGTCAAATACACCGTCCTATGGGCCCACGGTCACATAAACCCTCATATGCACCCACTGTCACATCTACCCTACTATGCACCCACTGTCACATACACCCTTCTATGGGCCCACTGTCACATACACCCTACTATGCACCCACTGTCACATACACCCACCTCTGCGGACACTGTCACATACACCCTCCTATGGGCCCACTGTCAGATACACCCATCTATGCACCCACTATCACATACACCCACCTATGGGCCCAGTGTTACATACACCCTCCTATGCGCCCACTGTCACATACACCATACTATGCACCCACTGTCACATACACACTCCTATGTGCCCACTGTCACATACACCCTCCTATTGGCCCACTATCACATACACCCTCCTATGGGCCAACTGTCACATACACCCTCCGATCTACCCACTGTCACATACACTCTCCTATGCATCCAATGTCACATACACCCACCTATGGGCCCAGTGTTACATACACCCTCCTATGCGCCCACTGTCACATACACCATACTATGCACCCACTGTCACATACACACTCCTATGTGCCCACTGTCACATACACCCTCCTATGGGCCCACTATCACATACACCCTCCTATGGGCCAACTGTCACATACACCCTCCGATCTACCCACTGTTACATACACCCTCCTATGCATCCAATGTCACATACACCCTACTATGCACCCACTGTCACATACACCCTCCTATAGTCCCACTGTCAGATACACCCTACTATGCACCCACTGTCACATACACCCTCCTATGGGCCCAATGTCACATACACACTCCTATGGGCCAACTGCCACATACACCCTCCTATGGGCCCAATGTCACATACACCCTCCTACACACCCACTGTCACATACACCCTACTATGCACCCATTGTCACATACACCCTACTATGCACCCACTGTCACATACACCCTCCTATGGGCCCACTGTCACATACACCCTCCTATGGGCCTACTGTAACATAACCCCACTATGCACCCATTGTCACATACACCCTACTATGCACCCACTGTCACGTACACCATCCTATGGGCCCACTGTAACATAACCCAACTATGCACCCATTGTCACATACACCCTACAATGCACCCACTGTCGCATACACTCTCCTATGGGCCCACTGTCACATACACCCTCCTATGGGCCTACTGTAACATAACCCCACTGTGCACCCATTGTCACATACACCCTACTATGCACCCACTGTCACATACACCCTCCTATGGGCCCACTGTCACATACACCCTCCTATGGGCCTACTGTAACATAACCCCACTATGCACCCATAGTCACATACACCCTACTGTGCACCCACTGTCACATACACCGTCCTATGGGCCCACTGTAACATCACCCAACTATGCACCCATTGTCACATACACCCTACAATGCACCCACTGTCGCATACACCCTTCTATGGGCCCACTGTCACATACACCCTCCTATGGGCCTACTGTAACATAACCCCACTATGCACCCATTGTCACATACACCCTACAATGCACCACTGTCGCATACACATTCCTATGGGCCCACTGTCACATACACACTCCTATGGGCCTACTGTAACATAACCCCACTATGCACCCATTGTCACATACACCCTACTATGCACCCACTGTCACATACACCGTCCTATGGGCCCACTGTAACATAACTCCACTATGCACCCATTGTCACATACATCCTACTGTGCACCCAATGTCACATACACCGTCCTATGGGCCCACGGTCACATAAACCCTCATATGCACCCACTGTCACATCTACCCTACTATGCATCTACTGTCACATACACCCTACTATGCACCCACTGTCACATACACCCTCCTATGGGGACACTGTCACATACACCCTACTTTGCACCCACTGTCACATACACCCTCCTATGCAGACACTGTCAGATACATCCTAATATACACTCACTGTTACATACATCCACCTATGGGCCCACTGTCACATACAGCCTACTATGCACTCACTGTCCCATACACCCTCCTAAGCACCCACTGTCACAAACACCCTCATATGCGCCCACTGTCACATACACCCTCCTACGTACCCACTGTCACATACACCGTACTATGCACCCACTGTCACATACACCCTCCTATGGGCCCACTGTCAGATACACCCTCCTATGCACCCAATGTCACATACACCCTACTACGCACCCAAAGTCACATACACCCTCCTATGGGCCCACTGTCACATACACCCTCCTATGGGCCCACTGTAACATAAACCTACTATGCACCCATTGTCACTTACACCCTACTATACACCAACTGTCACATACACCCTCCTATGGGCCCACTGTCACATACACCCTACTATGCACCCACTGTCACACACACCCTCCTATGCGGACACTGTCACATACACCCTCCTATGGGCCCACTGTCAGATACACCCTCCTATGCACCCACTATCACATACACCCACCTATGGGTCCACTGTCATATACACCCTACTATGCACCCACTGTCACATACACCCTCCTAAGCACCCACTGTCACAAACACCCTCATATGCGCCCACTGTCACATACACTCTCCTATGCGCCCACTGTCACATACACCGTACTATGCACCCACTGTCACATACACCCTACAATGCACCCACTGTCGCATACACCCTCCTATGGGCCCACTGTCACATACACCCTCCTATGGGCCTACTGTAACATAACCCCACTATGCACCCATTGTCACATACACCCTACTATGCACCCACTGTCACATGCACCGTCCTATGGGCCCATTGTAACATAACCCAACTATGCACCCATTGTCACATACACCCTACAATGCACCCACTGTCACATACACCCTCCTATGGGCCCACTGTCACATACACTCTACTATGCACCCACTGTCACACACACCCTCCTATACGGACACTGTCACATACACCCTCCTATGGGCCCTCTGTCAGATACACCCTCCTATGCACCCACCATCACATACACCCACCTATGGTCCCACTGTCACATACACCCTCCTATGCACCCACTGTCACATACACCCTACTATGCACCCACTGTCACATATACCCTCCTATGGGGCTACTGTCACATACACCCTACTTTGCACCCACTGTCACATACACCCACCTCTGCGGACACTGTCACATACACCCTCCTATGGGCCCACTGTCAGATACACCCTCCTATGCACCCACTGTCAGATACACCTAGAGGTCGGTCCTCTAGAAGATAGTGCTGGAAATACAATATCAGAGGGATTCTTAATGGCAGAAGACCTGAATGAGTATTTTAGTTCAGTGTTTACCAGGGAAGATATTAGTTCACTGCCAGTACCAGAGGCTAAGTTCAAGGGGGCAGATTCAGACTATTTAGGACAGTTAGTTGTAACCTCGGAAATGGTAGCTAAGAAAATAAGGGCTATGAAGGATAATAAATCACCTGGAGTGGACGGGATTCCGCCCAAACTACTATTGGAAATTGTAGAACAAATTAGCGTACCGCTTGCAACAGTTTTCAATTTGTCATTAGAAGAGGGAGTGGTTCCTTTAGAATGGAAAGAGGCAAACATTATACCGTTATTTAAAAAAGGTTCGAGAAACAAGTCAGAGAACTATAGACCAGTGAGTTTAACATCAGTGATTTGCAAATTATTAGAAAGACTAATTAAAGATCACATGGTGGATTTTCTTGTTAAACATAACTTGATAAACCCATCTCAACATGGGTTTTAAAAGCGAGGTCATGCTTAACAAATATGTTATGTTTTTTGGAAGACATCACTAGGTGGGTAGATGAGGGATCACCAGTAGATATCATCTATTTAGATTTTCAAAAAGCTTTCGACAAAGTACCACATCAAAGATTACTCCTTAAGCTAAAGGCCCATGGCATAGGAAATGGTATAATAAACTGGATAGAAAATGGCTGAATGACAGAAGACAACGTGTAGTAGTTGATGGGGAGGCTTCAAACTGGAAATCGGTATTGAGTGGGGTACCACAGGGATCAGTACTAGGACCTATATTATTCTTAATATATATCAACGATTTGGACGATGATATAACAAGTAAGGTGTTAAAATTTGCGGATGATACACAAGTGTTTAGAAGGATTAAAAGTGATGGAGACAGACAGCATTTACAAGATGATC
>JAHLWY010002808.1:0-10505 GCA_020002185.1 Paraescarpia echinospica | reverse complement strand
TACAAGTGATGCTGTAGTGGTCCAGATTACAAGTGGTGCTGCAGTGATCTAGATTACAAGTGATGCTGTAGTGATCTAGATTACAAGTGATGCTGTAGTGATCTAGATTACAAGTGATGCTGTAGTGATCTAGATAACAAGTGATGCTGTAGTGATCTAGATTACAAGTGATGCTCTAGTGATCTAGACTAAAAGTGATGCTGTAGTGACCTAGACTACAAGTGATGCTGTAGTGATCTAGATTAGAAGTGATGCTGTAGTGTTCTAGATTACAAGTGATGCTGTAGTGATCTAGATTACAAGTGATGCTGTAGTGATCTAGATTACAAGTGATGCTGTAGTGATCTAGATTACAAGTGATGCTCTAGTGATCTAGATTACAAGTGATGCTATAGTGATCCAGATTACAAGTGATGCTGTAGTGATTTAGACTACAAGTGATGCTGTAGTGATCTAGATTACAAGTGATGCTGTAGTGATCTAGATTACAAGTGATGCTATAGTGATCCAGATTACAAGTGATGCTGTAGTGATTTAGACTACAAGTGATGCTGTAGTGATCTAGATTACAAGTGATGCTGTAGTGACCTAGACTACAAGTGATGCTGTAGTAATCTAGACAACAAGTGATGCTGTAGTGATCTAGATTACAAGTGATGCTGTAGTGATCTAGATTACAAGTGATGCTGTAGTGATCTAGATTACAAGTGATGCTGTAGTGATCCAGATTACAAGTGATGCTGTAGTGATCTAGATTACAAGTGATGCTGTAGTGATCCAGATTACAAGTGATGCTGTAGTGATCCAGATTACAAATGATGCTGTAGTGATCCAGATTACAAGTGATGATGTAGTGGTCCAGATTACAAGTGATGCTGCAGTGAT
Source organism: Paraescarpia echinospica (assembly GCA_020002185.1). NCBI lineage: Eukaryota > Metazoa > Annelida > Polychaeta > Sabellida > Siboglinidae > Paraescarpia > Paraescarpia echinospica. The sequence continues at coordinate 9,620 of JAHLWY010002808.1, read as the reverse complement.
CTAGATTACAATTGATGCTGCAGTGATCTAGATTACAAGTGATGCTGTAGTGATCTAGATTACAAGTGATGCTGTAGTGATCTAGATTACAAGTGTTGCTGTTGTGATCCAGATTACAAGTGATGCTGTAGTGATCTAGATTACAAATGATGATGTAGTGATCTAGACTACAAGTGATGCTGTAGTGATCTAGACTACAAGTGATGCTGTAGTGATCTAGATTACAAGTGATGCTGTAGTGATCTAGATTACAAGTGATCCTGTAGTGATCTAGATTACAAGTGATGCTATAGTGATCCAGATTACAAGTAATGCTGTAGTGATCTAGACTACAAGTGATGCTGTAGTGATCTAAATTACAAGTGATGCTGTAGTGATCTAGACTACAAGTGATGCTGTAGTGATCGAGACTACAAGTGATGCTGTAGTGATCTAGACTACAAGTGATGCTGTAATGATCTATATTACAAGTGATGCTGTAGTGATCTAGACTACAAGTGATGCTGTAGTGATCTAGACTACAAGTGATGCTGTAGTGATCTAGACTACAAGTGATGCTGTAGTGATCTAGACTACAAGTGATGCAGTAGTGATCTAGACAACAAGTTATGCTGTAGTGATCTAGACTACAAGTGATGCTGCAGTGATCTAGATTAAAAGTGATGCTGTAGTGATCTAGACTACAAGTGATGCTGTAGTGATCTAGACTAAAAGTGATGCTGTAGTGATCTAGATTACAAGTGATGCTGTAGTGATCTAGACTACAAGTGATGTTGTAGTGATCTAGACTTCAAGTGATGCTGTAGTGATCTAGACTACAAGTGATGCTGTAGTGATGTTGACTACAAGTGATGCTGTAGTGATCTAGACAACAAGTGATGCTGTAGTGATCTAGACTACAAGTGATGCTGTAGTGATCTAGACTACAAGTGATGATGTAGTGATCTAGACTACAAGTGATGCTGTAGTGATCTAGACTACAAGTGTTGCTGTAGTGATCTAGATTACAAGTGACTGTAGTGATCTAGACTACAAGTGATGCTGTAGTGATCTAGACTACAAGTGATGCTGTAGTGATCTAGACTACAACTGATGCTGTTGTGATCTAGCCTACAAGTGATGCTGTAGTGATCTAGATTATAAGTGATGCTGTAGTGATCTAGATTACAAGTGATGCTGTAGTGATCTAGACTACAAGTGATGCTGTAGTGACCTAGACTACAAGTGATGCTGTAGTGATCTAGATTAGAAGTGATGCTGTAGTGATCTAGACTACAAGTGATGCTGTAGTGATCTAGATTACAAGTGATGCTGTAGTGATCTAGATTACAAGTGATGCTGTAGTGATCTAGATTACAAGTGATGATGTAGTGATCCAGATTACAAGTGATGCTGTAGTGATCTAGATTACAAGTGATGCTGTAGTGATCCAGATTACAAGTGATGATGTAGTGATCTAGACTACAAGTGATGCTGTAGTGACCTAGACTACAAGTGATGCTGTAGTGATCTAGATTAGAAGTGATCCTGTAGTGATCTAGAGTACAAGTGATGCTGTAGTGATCTAGACTACAAGTGACGCTGTAGTGACCTAGACTACAAGTGATGCTCTAGTGATCTAGATTACAAGTGATGCTGTAGTGATCTAGACTACAAGTGATGCTGTAATGATCTAGATTACAAGTGATGCTGTAGTGATCTAGATTACAAGTGATGCTGTAGTGATCTAGATTACAAGTGATGCTGTAGTGATCCAGATTACAAGTGATGCTGTAGTGATCTAGACTACAAATGTTGCTGTAGTGATCTAGACTACAAGTGATGCTGTAGTGATCTAGATTACAAGTGATGCTGTAGTGATCTTGACTACAAATGTTGCTGTAGTGATCTAGACTACAAGTGATGCTGTAGTGATCTAGACTACAAGTGATGCTGTAGTGATCTTGACTACAAGTGATGCTGTAGTGATCTAGACTACTGTTGATGCTGTAGTGATCTAGACTACAAGTGATGCTGTAGTGATCTAGACTACAAGTGATGATGCAGTGATCTAGACTACAAGTGATGCTTTAGTGATCTAGACTACAAGTGATGCTTTAATGATCTAGACTACAAGTGATGCTGTAGTGATCTAGATTACAAGTGATGCTGTAGTGATCTAGACTACAAGTGATGCTGTAATGATCTATACTACAAGTGATGCTGCAGGGATCTAGACTAAAAGTGATGCTGTAGTGATCTAGCCTACAAGTGATGCTGTAGTGATCTAGATTAGAAGTGATGCTGTAGTGATCTAGATTACAAGTGATGCTGTAGTGATCTAGACTACAAGTGATGCTGTAGTGACCTAGACTACAAGTGATGCTGTAGTGATCTAGATTAGAAGTGACGCTGTAGTGATCTAGATTACAAGTGATGCTGTAGTGATCTAGATTACAAGTGATGCTGTAGTGATCTAGATTACAAGTGATGCTGTAGTGATCTAGATAACAAGTGATGCTGTAGTGATCTAGATTACAAGTGATGCTCTAGTGATCTAGACTACAAGTGATGCTGTAGTGACCTAGACTACAAGTGATGCTGTAGTGATCTAGATTAGAAGTGATGCTGTAGTGTTCTAGATTACAAGTGATGCTGTAGTGATCTAGATTACAAGTGATGCTGTAGTGATCTAGATTACAAGTGATGCTGTAGTGATCTAGATTACAAGTGATGCTCTAGTGATCTAGATTACAAGTGATGCTATAGTGATCCAGATTACAAGTGATGCTGTAGTGATTTAGACTACAAGTGATGCTGTAGTGATCTAGATTACAAGTGATGCTGTAGTGATCTAGATTACAAGTGATGCTATAGTGATCCAGATTACAAGTGATGCTGTAGTGATTTAGACTACAAGTGATGCTGTAGTGATCTAGATTACAAGTGATGCTGTAGTGACCTAGACTACAAGTGATGCTGTAGTAATCTAGACAACAAGTGATGCTGTAGTGATCTAGATTACAAGTGATGCTGTAGTGATCTAGATTACAAGTGATGCTGTAGTGATCTAGATTACAAGTGATGCTGTAGTGATCCAGATTACAAGTGATGCTGTAGTGATCTAGATTACAAGTGATGCTGTAGTGATCCAGATTACAAGTGATGCTGTAGTGATCCAGATTACAAATGATGCTGTAGTGATCCAGATTACAAGTGATGCTGTAGTGGTCCAGATTACAAGTGATGCTGCAGTGATCTAGATTACAAGTGATGCTGCAGTGATCTAGATTACAAGTGATGCTGTAGTGATCTAGATTACAAGTGATGCTGTAGTGATCTAGATTACAAGTGTTGCTGTAGTGATCCAGATTACAAGTGATGCTGTAGTGATCTAGATTACAAGTGATGATGTAGTGATCTAGACTACAAGTGATGCTGTAGTGATCTAGACTACAAGTGATGCTGTAGTGATCTAGATTACAAGTGATGCTGTAGTGATCTAGATTACAAGTGATCCTGTAGTGATCTAGATTACAAGTGATGCTATAGTGATCCAGATTACAAGTAATGCTGTAGTGATCTAGACTACAAGTGATGCTGTAGTGATCTAAATTACAAGTGATGCTGTAGTGATCTAGACTACAAGTGATGCTGTAGTGATCTAGACTACAAGTGATGCTTTAGTGATCTAGACTACAAGTGATGCTTTAATGATCTAGACTACAAGTGATGCTGCAGGGATCTAGACTAAAAGTGATGCTGTAGTGATCTAGCCTACAAGTGATGCTGTAGTGATCTAGATTAGAAGTGATGCTGTAGTGATCTAGATTACAAGTGATGCTGTAGTGATCTAGACTACAAGTGATGCTGTAGTGACCTAGACTACAAGTGATGCTGTAGTGATCTAGATTAGAAGTGACGCTGTAGTGATCTAGATTACAAGTGATGCTGTAGTGATCTAGATTACAAGTGATGCTGTAGTGATCTAGATTACAAGTGATGCTGTAGTGATCTAGATAACAAGTGATGCTGTAGTGATCTAGATTACAAGTGATGCTCTAGTGATCTAGACTACAAGTGATGCTGTAGTGACCTAGACTACAAGTGATGCTGTAGTGATCTAGATTAGAAGTGATGCTGTAGTGTTCTAGATTACAAGTGATGCTGTAGTGATCTAGATTACAAGTGATGCTGTAGTGATCTAGATTACAAGTGATGCTGTAGTGATCCAGATTGCAAGTGATGCTCTAGTGATCCAGATTACAAGTGATGCTGTAGTGATCTAGATTACAAGTGATGCTGTAGTGATCCATATTACAAGTGATGCTGTAGTGATCTAGATTACAAGTGATGCTGTAGTGATCTAGATTACAAGTGATGCTATAGTGATCCAGATTACAAGTGATGCTGTAGTGATTTAGACTACAAGTGATGCTGTAGTGATCTAGATTACAAGTGATGCTGTAGTGACCTAGACTACAAGTGATGCTGTAGTGATCTATATTAGAAGTGATGCTGTAGTGATCTAGATTACAAGTGATGCTGTAGTGATCTAGATTACAAGTGATGCTGTAGTGATCTAGATTACAAGTGATGCTGTAGTGATCCAGATTACAAGTGATGCTGTAGTGATCTAGATTACAAGTGATGCTGTAGTGATCCAGATTACAAGTGATGCTGTAGTGATCCAGATTACAAATGATGTGTAGTGATCCAGATTACAAGTGATGCTGTAGTGGTCCAGATTACAAGTGATGCTGCAGTGATCTAGATTACAAGTGATGCTGCAGTGATCTAGATTACAAGTGATGCTGTAGTGATCTAGATTACAAGTGATGCTGTAGTGATCTAGATTACAAGTGTTGCTGTTGTGATCCAGATTACAAGTGATGCTGTAGTGATCTAGATTACAAGTGATGATGTAGTGATCTAGACTACAAGTGATGCTGTAGTGATCTAGACTACAAGTGATGCTGTAGTGATCTAGATTACAAGTGATGGTGTAGTGATCTAGATTACAAGTGATCCTGTAGTGATCTAGATTACAAGTGATGATATAGTGATCCAGATTACAAGTGATGCTGTAGTGATCTAGACTACAAGTGATGCTGTAGTGATCTAAATTACAAGTGATGCTGTAGTGATCTAGACTACAAGTGATGCTGTAGTGATCTAGACTACAAGTGATGCTGTAGTGATCTAGACTACAAGTGATGCTGTAATGATCTATATTACAAGTGATGCTGTAGTGGTCTAGACTACAAGTGATGCTGTAGTGATCTAGACTACACGTGATGCTGTAGTGATCTAGACTACAAGTGATGCTGTAGTGATCTAGACTACAAGTGATGCTGTAGTGATCTAGACTACAAGTGATGCAGTAGTGATCTAGACAACAAGTTATGCTGTAGTGATCTAGACTACAAGTGATGCTGTAGTGATCTAGATTAAAAGTGATGCTGTAGTGATCTAGACTACAAGTGATGCTGTAGTGATCTAGACTACAAGTGATGCTGTAGTGATCTAGACTACAAGTGATGCAGTAGTGATCTAGACAACAAGTTATGCTGTAGTGATCTAGACTACAAGTGATGCTGCAGTGATCTAGATTAAAAGTGATGCTGTAGTGATGTTGACTACAAGTGATGCTGTAGTGATCTAGACAACAAGTGATGCTGTAGTGATCTAGATTACAAGTGATGCTGTAGTGATCTAGACTACAAGTGATGATGTAGTGATCTAGACTACAAGTGATGCTGTAGTGATCTAGACTACAAGTGTTGCTGTAGTGATCTAGATTACAAGTGACTGTAGTGATCTAGACTACAAGTGATGCTGTAGTGATCTAGACTACAAGTGATGCTGTAGTGATCTAGACTACAACTGATGCTGTTGTGATCTAGCCTACAAGTGATGCTGTAGTGATCTAGATTATAAGTGATGCTGTAGTGATCTAGATTACAAGTGATGCTGTAGTGATCTAGACTACAAGTGATGCTGTAGTGATCTAGACTACAAGTGATGCTGTAGTGATCTAGATTAGAAGTGATGCTGTAGTGATCTAGACTACAAGTGATGCTGTAGTGATCTAGATTACAAGTGATGCTGTAGTGATCTAGATTACAAGTGATGCTGTAGTGATCTAGATTACAAGTGATGCTGTAGTGATCTAGATTACAAGTGATGCTGTAGTGATCCAGATTACAAGTGATGCTGTAGTGATCTAGATTACAAGTGATGCTGTAGTGATCTAGATTACAAGTGATGATGTAGTGATCTAGACTACAAGTGATGCTGTAGTGACCTAGACTACAAGTGATACTGTAGTGATCTAGATTAGAAGTGATGCTGTAGTGATCTAGATTACAAGTGATGCTGTAGTGATCTAGACTACAAGTGATGCTGTAGTGACCTAGACTACAAGTGATGCTCTAGTGATCTAGATTACAAGTGAAGCTGTAGTGATCTAGACTACAAGTGATGCTGTAATGATCTAGATTACAAGTGATGCTGTAGTGATCTAGATTACAAGTGATGCTGTAGTGATCTAGATTACAAGTGATGCTGTAGTGATCCAGATTACAAGTGATGCTGTAGTGATCCAGATTACAAGTGATGCTGTATTGATCTAGATTACAAGTGATGCTGTAGTGATCCAGATTACAAGTGATGCTGTAGTGATCTAGATTACAAGTGATGCTCTAGTGATCTAGATTACAAGTGATGCTATAGTGATCCAGATTACAAGTGATGCTGTAGTGATTTAGACTACAAGTGATGCTGTAGTGATCTAGATTACAAGTGATGCTGTAGTGATCTAGATTACAAGTGATGCTGTAGTGATCCAGATTACAAGTGATGCTGTAGTGATTTAGACTACAAGTGATGCTGTAGTGATCTAGATTACAAGTGATGCTGTAGTGACCTAGACTACAAGTGATGCTGTAGTGATCTAGATTAGAAGTGATGCTGTAGTGATCTAGATTACAAGTGATGCTGTAGTGATCTAGACTACAAGTGATGCTGTAGTGGTCTAGATTACAAATGATGCTGTAGTGATCTAGACTACAAGTGATGCTGTAGTGATCTAGACTACAAGTGATGTTGTAGTGATCTAGACTACAAGTGATGCTGTTGTGATCTAGCCTACAAGTGATGCTGTAGTGATCTAGATTAGAAGTGATGCTGTAGTGACCTAGATTACAAGTGATGCTGTAGTGATCTAGACTACAAGTGATGCTGTAGTGACCTAGACTACAAGTGATGCTGTAGTGACCTAGATTACAAGTGATGCTGTAGTGATCTAGACTACAAGTGATGCTGTAATGATCTAGATTACAAGTGATGCTGTAGTGATCTAGATTACAAGTGATGCTGTAGTGATCCAGATTACAAGTGATGCTGTAGTGATCTAGATTACAAGTGATGCTGTAGTGATCTAGACTACAAGTGATGCTGTAGTGATCTAGACTACAAGTGATGCTGTAGTGATCTAGATTACAAGTGATGCTGTAGTGATCCAGATTAAAAGTGATGCTGTAGTGATCTAGACTACAAATGATGCTGTAGTGATCTAGACTACAAATGATGCTGTAGTGATCTAGACTACAAGTGATGCTGTAGTGATCTTGACTACAAGTGATGCTGTAGTGATCTAGACTACTGTTGATGCTGTAGTGATCTAGACTACAAGTGATGCTGTAGTGATCTAGACTACAAGTGATGATGCAGTGATCTAGACTACAATTGATGCTTTAGTGATCTAGACTACAAGTGATGCTTTAGTGATCTAGACTACAAGTGATGCTGTAGTGATCTAGATTACAAGTGATGCTGTAGTGATCTAGACTACAAGTGATGCTGTAGTGATCTAGACTACAAGTGATGCTGTAGTGATCTAGACTACAAGTGATGCTGTAGTGATCTAGACTACAAGTGATGCTGTAGTGATCTAGACTACAAGTGATGCTGTAGTGATCTAGATTAGAAGTGACGCTGTAGTGATCTAGATTACAAGTGATGCTGTAGTGATCTAGATTACAAGTGATGCTGTAGTGATCTAGATTACAAGTGATGCTGTAGTGATCTAGATTACAAGTGATGCTGTAGTGATCCAGATTACAAGTGATGCTGTAGTGATCTAGACTACAAGTGATGCTGTAGTGACCTAGACTACAAGTGATGCTGTAGTGATCTAGATTAGAAGTGATGCTGTAGTGATCTAGATTACAAGTGATGCTGTAGTGATCTAGATTACAAGTGATGCTGTAGTGATCTAGATTACAAGTGATGCTGTAGTGATCTAGATTACAAGTGATGCTCTAGTGATCTAGATTACAAGTGATGCTATAGTGATCCAGATTACAAGTGATGCTGTAGTGATTTAGACTACAAGTGATGCTGTAGTGATCTAGATTACAAGTGATGCTGTAGTGATCTAGATTACAAGTGATGCTATAGTGATCTAGATTACAAGTGATGCTGTAGTGATCCAGATTACAAGTGATGCTGTAGTGATCTAGATTAGAAGTGATGCTGTAGTGATCTAGACTACAAGTGATGCTGTAGTGATCTAGATTACAAGTGATGCTGTAGTGATCCAGATTACAAGTGATGCTGTAGTGATCTAGATTACAAGTGATGCTGTAGTGATCCAGATTACAAGTGATGCTGTAGTGATCCAGATTACAAATGATGCTGTAGTGATCCAGATTACAAGTGATGCTGTAGTGGTCCAGATTACAAGTGATGCTGCAGTGATCTAGATTACAAGTGATGCTTCAGTGATCTAGATTACAAGTGATGCTGTAGTGATCTAGATTACAAGTGATGCTGTAGTGATCTAGATTACAAGTGATGCTGTAGTGATCTAGATTACAAGTGATGCTGTAGTGATCTAGATTACAAGTGATGCTGTAGTGATCCAGATTCATTAAGTGATAGAAGTGATCTAGACTACAAGTGATGCTGTAGTGATCTAGATTACAAGTGATGCTGTAGTGATCTAGATTACAAGTGATGCTGTAGTGATCTAGATTAAAAGTGATGCTGTAGTGATCCAGATTACAAGTGATGCCGTGAAAGATCCAGACCTGCCAAAGCGATGCTATGATTCAGATTAAAAGCGATGCCGTGAAAGTGATCTAGACTACAAGCGATGCTGGGGAAAGATCTTAGACTACAATCTGGAGCTACAAGAGTGGTACAGTATTGATCCTAGACAACAAAATTTATGCTGTAGTAGTCTGAGCCTGATGATGCCATGATCCTAGATTGAAAGTGATGCTGTAGTGATGTTGACTACAAGTGATGCTGTAGTGATCTAGACAACAAGTGATGCTGTAGTGATCTAGACTACAAGTGATGCTGTAGTGATCTAGACTACAAGTGATGATGTAGTGATCTAGACTACAAGTGATGCTGTAGTGATCTACACTACAAGTGTTGCTGTAGTGATCTAGATTACAAGCGACTCTGTAGTGATCTAGAATACAAGTGATGCTGTAGTGATCTAGACTACAAGTGATGCTGTAGTGATCTAGACTACAACTGATGCTGTTGTGATCTAGCTTACAAGTGATGCTGTAGTGATCTAGATTACAAGTGATGCTGTAGTGATCTAGATTACAAGTGATGCT
>JAHLWY010002807.1:0-10510 GCA_020002185.1 Paraescarpia echinospica | reverse complement strand
TATGCCGGGCAAGGCAAACACAAGACACACAGGTGGAAATGTGTAACTCACCATCTCTAAGACAGAAGTGACTCTAAACCCTGTTAGACCTTCTACCTGATGTCAACGACTCTATGCTGGGCAAGACAAACACAAGACCCACAGGTGGAAATGTGTAACTCACCATCTCTAAGACATAAGTGACACTAAATCATGTTAGACCTTCTGGCTGATGTCAACGACTCTATGCCGGGCAAGGCAAACACAAGACACACAGGTGGAAATGTGTAACTCACCATCTCTAAGACATAAGTGACACTAAGTCATGTTAGACCTTCTATCTGATGTCAACGACTCTATGCCGGGTAAGGCAAACTCAAGACACACAGGTGGAAATGTGTAACTCACCATCTCTAAGACATAAGTGACACTAAGTCATGTTAGACCTTCTAGCTGATGTCAACGACTCTATGCCGGGCAAGGCAAACTCAAGACACACAGGTGGAAATGTGTAACTCACCATCTCTAAGACAGAAGTGACTCTAAACCCCGTTAGACCTTCTACCTGATGTCAACGACTCTATGCCGGGCAAGGCAAATACAAGACACACAGGTGGAAATGTGTAACTCACCATCTCTAAGACAGAAGAGACATTAAACCCTGTTAGACCTATCTGATGTCAACGACTCTATGCCGGGCAAGGCAAACACAAGACCCACAGGTGGAAATGTGTGACTCACCATCTCTAAGACATAAGTGACACTAAGTCATGTTAGACCTTCTAGCTGACGTCAACGACTCTATGCCAGGCAAGGCAAACACAAGACACACAGGTGGAAATGTGTAACTCACCATCTCTAAGACAGAAGTGACTCTAAACCCTGTTAGACCTACCTGATGTCAACGACTCTATGCCGGGCAAGGCAAACACTAGACACACATGTGGAAATGTGTAACTCACCATCTCTAAGACAGAAGAGACACTAAACCCTTTTAGACCTTCTACCTGATGTCAACGACTTTATGCCGGGCAAGGCAAACACAAGACACACAGGTGGAAATGTGTAACTCACCATCTCTAAGACAGAAGTGACACTAAGTCATGTTAGACCTTCTAGTTGATGTCAACGACTCTATGCGGGGCAAGGCAAACACAAGACACACAGGTGGAAATGTGTAACTCACCATGTCTAAGACAGAAGTGACACTAAACCCTGTTAGACCTTCTAACTGATGTCAACGACTCTATGCTGGGCAAGGCAAACACAAGACACACAGGTGGAAATGTGTAACTCACCATCTCTAAGACAGAAGAGACACTAAACCCTGTTAGACCTTCTACCTGATGTCAACGACTCTATGCCGGGCAAGGCAAACACAAGACACACAGGTGGAAATGTGTAACTCACCATCTCTAAGACAGAAGAGACACTAAACCCTGTTAGACCTTCTACCTAATGTCAACGACTCAATGCCGGGCAAGGCAAACACAAGACCCACAGGTGGAAATGTGTAACTCACCATCTCTAAGACAGAAGAGACACTAAACCCTGTTAGACCTTCTACCTGATGTCAACGACTCTATGCCGGGCAAGGCAAACACAAGACACACACGTAGAAATGTGTAACTCACCATCTCTAAGACAGAAGAGACACTAAACCCTGTTAGACCTTCTACCTGATGTCAACGACTCTATGCCGGGCAAGGCAAACACAAGACACACAGGTGGAAATGTGTAACTCACCATCTCTAAGACAGAAGAGACACTAAACCCTGTTAGACCTTCTACCTGATGTCAATGACTCTATGCCGGGCAAGGCAAACACAAGACACACAGGTGGAAATGTGTAACTCACCATCTCTAAGACAGAAGAGACACTAAACCCTGTTAGACCTATCTGATGTCAACGACTCTATGCCGGGCAAGGCAAACACAAGACCCACAGGTGGAAATGTGTGACTCACTATCTCTAAGACATAAGTGACACTAAGTCATGTTAGACCTTCTAGCTGATGTCAACGACTCTATGCCAGGCAAGGCAAACACAAGACACACAGGTGGAAATGTGTAACTCACCATCTCTAAGACAGATGTGTCTCTAAACCCTGTTAGACCTACCTGATGTCAACGACTCTATGCCGGGCAAGGCAAACACTAGACACACATGTGGAAATGTGTAACTCACCATCTCTAAGACAGAAGAGACACTAAACCCTTTTAGACCTTCTACCTGATGTCAACGACTCTATGCCGGGAAGGCAAACACAAGACACACAGGTGGAAATGTGTAACTCACCATCTCTAAGACAGAAGTGACACTATGTCATGTTAGACCTTCTAGCTGATGTCAACGACTCTATGCGGGGCAAGGCAAACACAAGACACACAGGTGGAAATGTGTAACTCACCATGTCTAAGACAGAAGTGACACTAAACCCTGTTAGACCTTCTAACTGATGTCAATGACTCTATGCCAGGCAAGGCAAACACAAGACACACTGGTGGAAATGTGTAACTCACCATCTCTAAGACACAAGAGACACTAAACCCTCCTAGACCTTCTACCTGATGTCAACGACTCTATGCTGGGCAAGGCAAACACAAGACACACAGGTGGAAATGTGTAACTCACCATCTCTAAGACATAAGTGACACTAAGTCATGTTAGACCTTCTGGCTGATGTCAACGACTATGCCGGGCAAGGCAAACACAAGACACACAGGTGGAAATGTGTAACTCACCACCTCTAAGACAGAAGTGACTCTAAACCCTGTTAGACCTTCTACCTGATGTCAACGACTCTATGCTGGGCAAGGCAAAGACAAGATACACAGGTGGAAATGTGTAACTCACCATCTCTAAGACAGAAGAGACACTAAACCCTGTTAGACATTCTACCTGATGTCAACGACTCTATGCCGGGCAAGGCAAACACAAGACCCACAGGTGGAAATGTGTAACTCACCATCTCTAAGACAGAAGAGACACTAAACCCTGTTAGACCTATCTGATGTCAACGACTCTATGCCGGGCAAGGCAAACACAAGACCCACAGGTGGAAATGTGTGACTCACCATCTCTAAGACATAAGTGACACTAAGTCATGTTAGACCATCTATCTGATGTCAACGACTCTATGCCGGGTAAGGCAAACTCAAGACACACAGGTAGAAATGTGTAACTCACCATCTCTAAGACAGAAGTGACTCTAAACCCCGTTAGACCTTCTACCTGATGTCAACGACTCTATGCCGGGCAAGGCAAATACAAGACACACAGGTGGAAATGTGTAACTCACCATCTCTAAGACAGAAGAGACACTAAACCCTGTTAGACCTTCTAACTGATGTCAACGAATCTATGCGGGGCAAGGCAAAAACTAGACACACAGGTGGAAATGTGTAACTCACCATCTCTAAGACAGAAGTGACACTAAATCCTGTTAGACCTTCTACCTGATGTCAACGACTCTATGCCGGGCAAGGCAAACACAAGACACACAGGTGGAAATGTGTAGCTCACCATGTCTAAGACAGAAGTGACACTAAACCCTGTTAGACCTTCTAACTGATTTCAACGACTCTATGCCGGGTAAGGCAAACTCAAGACACACAGGTAGAAATGTGTAACTCACCATCTCTAAGACAGAAGTGACTCTAAACCCCGTTAGACCTTCTACCTGATGTCAACGACTCTATGCCGGGCAAGGCAAATACAAGACACACAGGTGGAAATGTGTAACTCACCATCTCTAAGACAGAAGAGACACTAAACCCTGTTAGACCTTCTAACTGATGTCAACAACTCTATGCCGGGCAAGGCAAACACAAGACCCACAGGTGGAAATGTGTAACTCACCATCTCTAAGACATAAGTGACACTAAACCCTGTTAGACCTTCTACCTGATGTCAACGACTCTATGCGGGGCAAGGCAAAAACTAGACACACAGGTGGAAATGTGTAACTCACCATCTCTAAGACAGAAGTGACACTAAATCCTGTTAGACCTTCTACCTGATGTCAACGACTCTATGCCGGGCAAGGCAAACACAAGACACACAGGTGGAAATGTGTAACTCTCCATCTCTAAGACAGAAGTGACTCTAAACCCTGTTAGACCTTCTACCTGATGTCAATGACTCTATGCCGGGCAAGGCAAAGACAAGACACACAGGTGGAAATGTGTAACTCACCATCTCTAAGACAGAAGAGACACTAAACCCTGTTAGACCTATCTGATGTCAACGACTCTATGCCGGGCAAGGCAAACACAAGACCCACAGGTGGAAATGTGTGACTCACCATCTCTAAGACATAAGTGACACTAAGTCATGTTAGACCTTCTAGCTGATGTCAACGACTCTATGCCAGGCAAGGCAAACACAAGACACACAGGTGGAAATGTGTAACTCACCATCTCTAAGACAGAAGTGTCTCTAAACCCTGTTAGACCTACCTGATGTCAACGACTCTATGCCGGGCAAGGCAAACACTAGACACACATGTGGAAATGTGTAACTCACCATCTCTAAGACAGAAGAGACACTAAACCCTTTTAGACCTTCTACCTGATGTCAACGACTCTATGCCGGGAAGGCAAACACAAGACACACAGGTGGAAATGTGTAACTCACCATCTCTAAGACAGAAGTGACACTATGTCATGTTAGACCTTCTAGCTGATGTCAACGACTCTATGCGGGGCAAGGCAAACACAAGACACACAGGTGGAAATGTGTAACTCACCATGTCTAAGACAGAAGTGACACTAAACCCTGTTAGACCTTCTAACTGATGTCAATGACTCTATGCCAGGCAAGGCAAACACAAGACACACTGGTGGAAATGTGTAACTCACCATCTCTAAGACACAAGAGACACTAAACCCTCCTAGACCTTCTACCTGATGTCAACGACTCTATGCTGGGCAAGGCAAACACAAGACACACAGGTGGAAATGTGTAACTCACCATCTCTAAGACATAAGTGACACTAAGTCATGTTAGACCTTCTGGCTGATGTCAACGACTATGCCGGGCAAGGCAAACACAAGACACACAGGTGGAAATGTGTAACTCACCATCTCTAAGACAGAAGTGACTCTAAACCCTGTTAGACCTTCTACCTGATGTCAACGACTCTATGCTGGGCAAGGCAAAGACAAGACACACAGGTGGAAATGTGTAACTCACCATCTCTAAGACAGAAGAGACACTAAACCCTGTTAGACATTCTACCTGATGTCAACGACTCTATGCCGGGCAAGGCAAACACAAGACCCACAGGTGGAAATGTGTAACTCACCATCTCTAAGACAGAAGAGACATTAAACCCTGTTAGACCTATCTGATGTCAACGACTCTATGCCGGGCAAGGCAAACACAAGACCCACAGGTGGAAATGTGTGACTCACCATCTCTAAGACATAAGTGACACTAAGTCATGTTAGACCTTCTAGCTGATGTCAACGACTCTATGCCAGGCAAGGCAAACACAAGACACACAGGTGGAAATGTGTAACTCACCATCTCTAAGACAGAAGTGACTCTAAACCCTGTTAGACCTACCTGATGTCAACGACTCTATGCCGGGCAAGGCAAACACTAGACACACATGTGGAAATGTGTAACTCACCATCTCTAAGACAGAAGAGACACTAAACCCTTTTAGACCTTCTACCTGATGTCAACGACTCTATGCCGGGCAAGGCAAACACAAGACACACAGGTGGAAATGTGTAACTCACCATCTCTAAGACAGAAGTGACACTAAGTCATGTTAGACCTTCTAGTTGATGTCAACGACTCTATGCGGGGCAAGGCAAACACAAGACACACAGGTGGAAATGTGTAGCTCACCATGTCTAAGACAGAAGTGACACTAAACCCTGTTAGACCTTCTAACTGATTTCAACGACTCTATGCCGGGTAAGGCAAACTCAAGACACACAGGTAGAAATGTGTAACTCACCATCTCTAAGACAGAAGTGACTCTAAACCCCGTTAGACCTTCTACCTGATGTCAACGACTCTATGCCAGGCAAGGCAAATACAAGACACACAGGTGGAAATGTGTAACTCACCATCTCTAAGACAGAAGAGACACTAAACCCTGTTAGACCTTCTAACTGATGTCAACAACTCTATGCCGGGCAAGGCAAACACAAGACCCACAGGTGGAAATGTGTAACTCACCATCTCTAAGACATAAGTGACACTAAACCCTGTTAGACCTTCTACCTGATGTCAACGAATCTATGCGGGGCAAGGCAAAAACTAGACACACAGGTGGAAATGTGTAACTCACCATCTCTAAGACAGAAGTGACACTAAATCCTGTTAGACCTTCTACCTGATGTCAACGACTCTATGCCGGGCAAGGCAAACACAAGACACACAGGTGGAAATGTGTAACTCTCCATCTCTAAGACAGAAGTGACTCTAAACCCTGTTAGACCTTCTACCTGATGTCAATGACTCTATGCCGGGCAAGGCAAAGACAAGACACACAGGTGGAAATGTGTAACTCACCATCTCTAAGACAGAAGAGACACTAAACCCTGTTAGACCTATCTGATGTCAACGACTCTATGCCGGGCAAGGCAAACACAAGACCCACAGGTGGAAATGTGTGACTCACCATCTCTAAGACATAAGTGACACTAAGTCATGTTAGACCTTCTAGCTGATGTCAACGACTCTATGCCAGGCAAGGCAAACACAAGACACACAGGTGGAAATGTGTAACTCACCATCTCTAAGACAGAAGTGTCTCTAAACCCTGTTAGACCTACCTGATGTCAACGACTCTATGCCGGGCAAGGCAAACACTAGACACACATGTGGAAATGTGTAACTCACCATCTCTAAGACAGAAGAGACACTAAACCCTTTTAGACCTTCTACCTGATGTCAACGACTCTATGCCGGGAAGGCAAACACAAGACACACAGGTGGAAATGTGTAACTCACCATCTCTAAGACAGAAGTGACACTATGTCATGTTAGACCTTCTAGCTGATGTCAACGACTCTATGCGGGGCAAGGCAAACACAAGACACACAGGTGGAAATGTGTAACTCACCATGTCTAAGACAGAAGTGACACTAAACCCTGTTAGACCTTCTAACTGATGTCAATGACTCTATGCCAGGCAAGGCAAACACAAGACACACTGGTGGAAATGTGTAACTCACCATCTCTAAGACACAAGAGACACTAAACCCTCCTAGACCTTCTACCTGATGTCAACGACTCTATGCTGGGCAAGGCAAACACAAGACACACAGGTGGAAATGTGTAACTCACCATCTCTAAGACATAAGTGACACTAAGTCATGTTAGACCTTCTGGCTGATGTCAACGACTATGCCGGGCAAGGCAAACACAAGACACACAGGTGGAAATGTGTAACTCACCATCTCTAAGACAGAAGTGACTCTAAACCCTGTTAGACCTTCTACCTGATGTCAACGACTCTATGCTGGGCAAGGCAAAGACAAGACACACAGGTGGAAATGTGTAACTCACCATCTCTAAGACAGAAGAGACACTAAACCCTGTTAGACATTCTACCTGATGTCAACGACTCTATGCCGGGCAAGGCAAACACAAGACCCACAGGTGGAAATGTGTAACTCACCATCTCTAAGACAGAAGAGACATTAAACCCTGTTAGACCTATCTGATGTCAACGACTCTATGCCGGGCAAGGCAAACACAAGACCCACAGGTGGAAATGTGTGACTCACCATCTCTAAGACATAAGTGACACTAAGTCATGTTAGACCTACTAGCTGATGTCAACGACTCTATGCCAGGCAAGGCAAACACAAGACACACAGGTGGAAATGTGTAACTCACCATCTCTAAGACAGAAGTGACTCTAAACCCTGTTAGACCTACCTGATGTCAACGACTCTATGCCGGGCAAGGCAAACACTAGACACACATGTGGAAATGTGTAACTCACCATCTCTAAGACAGAAGAGACACTAAACCCTTTTAGACCTTCTACCTGATGTCAACGACTCTATGCCGGGCAAGGCAAACACAAGACACACAGGTGGAAATGTGTAACTCACCATCTCTAAGACAGAAGTGACACTAAGTCATGTTAGACCTTCTAGTTGATGTCAACGACTCTATGCGGGGCAAGGCAAACACAAGACACACAGGTGGAAATGTGTAGCTCACCATGTCTAAGACAGAAGTGACACTAAACCCTGTTAGACCTTCTAACTGATTTCAACGACTCTATGCCGGGTAAGGCAAACTCAAGACACACAGGTAGAAATGTGTAACTCACCATCTCTAAGACAGAAGTGACTCTAAACCCCGTTAGACCTTCTACCTGATGTCAACGACTCTATGCCAGGCAAGGCAAATACAAGACACACAGGTGGAAATGTGTAACTCACCATCTCTAAGACAGAAGAGACACTAAACCCTGTTAGACCTTCTAACTGATGTCAACAACTCTATGCCGGGCAAGGCAAACACAAGACCCACAGGTGGAAATGTGTAACTCACCATCTCTAAGACATAAGTGACACTAAACCCTGTTAGACCTTCTACCTGATGTCAACGAATCTATGCGGGGCAAGGCAAAAACAAGACACACAGGTGGAAATGTGTAACTCACCATCTCTAAGACAGAAGTGACACTAAATCCTGTTAGACCTTCTACCTGATGTCAACGACTCTATGCCGGGCAAGGCAAACACAAGACCCACAGGTGGAAATGTGTAACTCACCATCTCTAAGACATAAGTGACACTAAATCCTGTTAGACCTTGTAGCTGATGTCAATGACTCTATGCCGGGCAAGGCAAACACAAGACACACAGGTGGAAATGTGTAACTCTCCATCTCTAAGACAGAAGTGACACTAAATCCTGTTAGACCTTCTAGCTGATGTCAACGAATCTATGCCGGGTAAGGTAAACTCAAGACACACAGGTGGAAATGTGTAACTCACCATCTCTAAGACAGATGTGACTCTAAACCCTGTTAGACCTTCTACCTGATGTCAACGACTTTATGCCGGGCAAGGCAAAGACAAGACACACAGGTGGAAATGTGTAACTCACCATCTCTAAGACAGAAGAGACACTAAACCCTGTTAGACCTTCTACCTGATGTCAACGACTCTATGCCGGGCAAGACAAACACAATACCCACAGGTGGAAATGTGTAACTCACCATCTCTAAGACATAAGTGACACTAAATCATGTAAGATCTTCTGGCTGATGTCAACGACTCTATGCCGGGCAAGGCAAACACAAGACACACAGGTGGAAATGTGTAACTCACCATCTCTAAGACATAAGTGACACTAAGTCATGTTAGACCTTCTATCTGATGTCAACGACTCTATGCCGGGTAAGGCAAACTCAAGACACACAGGTGGAAATGTGTAACTCACCATCTCTAAGACAGAAGTGACTCTAAACCCTGTTAGACCTTCTGCCTGATGTCAATGACTCTATGCCGGGCAAGGAAAAGACAAGACACACAGGTGGAAATGTGTAACTCACCATCTCTAAGACAGAAGAGACACTAAACCCTGTTAGACCTATCTGATGTCAACGACTCTATGCCGGGCAAGGCAAACACAAGACCCACAGGTGGAAATGTGTGACTCACTATCTCTAAGACATAAGTGACACTAAGTCATGTTAGACCTTCTAGCTGATGTCAACGACTCTATGCCAGGCAAGGCAAACACAAGACACACAGGTGGAAATGTGTAACTCACCATCTCTAAGACAGATGTGTCTCTAAACCCTGTTAGACCTACCTGATGTCAACGACTCTATGCCGGGCAAGGCAAACACTAGACACACATGTGGAAATGTGTAACTCACCATCTCTAAGACAGAAGAGACACTAAACCCTTTTAGACCTTCTACCTGATGTCAACGACTCTATGCCGGGAAGGCAAACACAAGACACACAGGTGGAAATGTGTAACTCACCATCTCTAAGACAGAAGTGACACTATGTCATGTTAGACCTTCTAGCTGATGTCAACGACTCTATGCGGGGCAAGGCAAACACAAGACACACAGGTGGAAATGTGTAACTCACCATGTCTAAGACAGAAGTGACACTAAACCCTGTTAGACCTTCTAACTGATGTCAATGACTCTATGCCAGGCAAGGCAAACACAAGACACACTGGTGGAAATGTGTAACTCACCATCTCTAAGACACAAGAGACACTAAACCCTCCTAGACCTTCTACCTGATGTCAACGACTCTATGCTGGGCAAGGCAAACACAAGACACATTTTATTTTAACTCACCATCTCTAAGACATAAGTGACACTAAGTCATGTTAGACCTTCTGGCTGATGTCAACGACTATGCCGGGCAAGGCAAACACAAGACACACAGGTGGAAATGTGTAACTCACCATCTCTAAGACAGAAGTGACTCTAAACCCTGTTAGACCTTCTACCTGATGTCAACGACTCTATGCTGGGCAAGGCAAAGACAAGACACACAGGTGGAAATGTGTA
>JAHLWY010002806.1:0-10516 GCA_020002185.1 Paraescarpia echinospica | reverse complement strand
GGATTGCGACGGTTTTACGGAACTGTTAAGAAACATCCAATGAAAACACGCGTTTCTGTGTATGACATACACAGAGCCAGAAACCGGATTGGTATGTAGTTACGTATGTTACAGTGAAGTATATTATATGTAGTGAAGTTGTTGTTGTTATCCTCATCGTTCAGGGGTGAGGCTGGCTTGGATACGTCGACATTTTCTTGTATTTCTCTTCCTCTTTTTTCTCTCTATTCCTCCTCATTGCGCGTGCTCTACTTTCTCTACCACCCTTCTCCATTCTCCTCGGTCTTTTGCTCTTTTTCTCCATTCACCTTTCCATCCCTCCAGGTCTATCTTCACGCAATCCTCCCACCTCAGTCTCAGTCGCCCTCGTCTTATTTTTCTTTCCACTCTCCGGGCATCTGCTTTTTGTCCCAACCTTCCTTCTCCCATTCGCTCCATGTGTCCTGCACATTTCAATCGACTTCTCACCAACTTCTTCTTGAAATTTTCTTTCACAGCAATATCCTCTCTCAGCTCTTCCGCTGTTTGGTTATCTACTCTCTTTACCCCTGCAATTCTCTTGACCCAGTTGTTTTCGCACACTTGTACCCTCTCCTGTCGTTTCTCTGTCATTGCTATAATTTCTAGGCCATACATATAGGCTGGTGTCAAATATGTGCATAGTATCTTTCCCTTGAATTTTCGCGATATGTGCCCGTCTCCCAATCACACCGTCTACTTTCCTCAATGCATTCGCCCCAGCTTGTATTCTCCTGCGCATTTTGTCTCTGAGGAGCCATCCCCACATACTGCTTCGCCCAGGTATACAGAACTGTCTCTTTGTTTTATGTTCTACCCCTTCAGTTGTATTTCCAATTCGTTGCTTTGTTGACCAACCCACAGCACCTCTGTCTTCTCCAGGTTCACATTCAGTCCATGTTTGCTGAATATATCCTTCCACCCTATCAGTTGTTCCTGTAAATCCGCTTCCCCGTCCGCTACCACCGATAGATCGTCTGCATATAGTAGTTTCTGGAGAATATATTTCGTATTGGTCTGTCATCTTATCAGTTTCATCATTGCGATAAACAGTAGTTGGCTCAGTGAACTCCCCTGTCTCAAACCAGCATTCACTTTGAATTCTTGTGAGATCCCAGGTACAGAGTGAAGCTTGTATATAAAATAATTATAAGTAACTATATTATCAATATACCTTGTAATTATGATATTTTTTCAATTGCTGTTCTGTTTCACAATTTATAAAAACCGAATGACCATTTTCTTATTTTATTTGTGAGGCCGACTTATGTTTATGCCAAGAATACAAAGAAACATGCTTCTTGTCTGTGTATTTATATTAAGGAAAATCCAATCAACTAATCAATACATTTATTTCAGACATAACATGACGGTCCACACACAGTCAAGGAAATAAATACGCCACATATAATACGAGATACATACAATAACGAATTAATTAATTGCTCTTCACATTCCGATACTTTAAAAGGGTATAAAAGGCATTTAATTTTCCTTTTTTGGTGTAAAATGAATGCACCTAAAATAATTACTACAATCTAACCATTTGCAACTACAATAAAAAAGTCGTTAGTGGTTGATCGCCATCTTAATTGTTCATGATCCCAGATAACAATTATGTTCTATGGTAAGTGTAAGCCAACATTTGCAAATGGTAGGCAAAGTTGTGAAGATTTTACTACATTAGGTCAATGTTGGGCCAACGTAAGGATACGTAGACGTAGGGAATGTTGTGTTAGCGATTACGTACTCCACGTTGCCAACTCCATGGCCGTTTTCTCGAAGTATTTGCTGCGCGCACGTGCTGCAATGATTGTTAGATTGCGTTTAACATAATACGCGCACATTACGTGTTACATTCCGAACAACTGGTTTACCCCATAAAATGTTGGAATCTTGACATATACGGGACATTTTGAAAAAATACAGGTCCTACGTCCTATTTTAGGGGTCGTAGATTAATCCGTGAAAGTTTGGTTCTTGATCGAGGTTCAAGCCGTCTAAGAGGTAAACGTTAATCTTTTAACATACCTGCGTACATACGCTAGCTCGATTATAAGTGGCTCAATGGCTGCGTATCTACGTTGCCTACATGACACTTGGAACATGAATGAGGCGTTCATTAGTAACCACACACGTGGACATTCCATTAAGCGAACCAAACTTGGCCTGAAGACACCGATCGGAAAACAGCAGGCAAACGTCACATGTAACACCCGTTGACGATGGCGATGACATAAACTGCCAGGGAAAGAAATAGAGTAGATTCTGTGTTTTCCTATCCCTGCATAAACAAATCTTTACCAAGATGTGTGTGCAATGTCGCCATGATTATGCGTTGTTGCCAAATGAGTTGTTACAAAGCGACTGTTGCATTGTATGATAGGTGTTGTCATCATAAGACTGTGCACTGTGGCGAGTTTAGTTGTATGTGCGCTGTAGCGAGTTGTTTTCTATTAATTCTAGTGGAGCATGTTGTCTGTGCGCTGTAGTGAGGAGCGTTGTCTGTGTTGTACTGAGGTGTGTTGTATGTGTGCTGTATCGAGGTGTGATGGCTCTCCCCTGTAGCTAAGTGTGTTGTCTGTGTGCTGTAGTGAGGAGCGTTGTCTGTGTTGTACTGAGGTGTGTTGTCTGTGTGCTGTATCGAGGTGTGATGGCTCTCCCCTGTAGCTAAGTGTGTTGTCTGTGCGCTGTAGTGAGGAGAATTATCTGTGCTGTTCTGAGGTGTGTTGTCTGTGTGCTGTAGCGAGGTGTGATGTCTCTGCACTGTAGCAAAGGGTGTTGTCTGTGCGCTGTAGTGGGGTGTATTGTATGTGTGCTGTAGCGAGGTGTGTTGAGTGTGTGCTGTAGCGAGGTATGTTGTCTATGAGCTACAGTGAGGTGTGTTGTCTATGAGTTGTAGTGAGGTGTATTGCCTGCATGCTGTAGCGAGGTGTGTTGTCTGTGCACTGTAGTGAGGCGTGTTGTCTATGCTGTTGTGAGGTGTGTTGTCTGCATGCTGTAGCGAGGTGTGTTGTCTGTACGTTGTAGTGAGGTGTGTTGTCTGCGTGCTGTAGTGAGGTGTGTTACATGTGCTGTAGCGAGGTGTGTTGTCTGTACGCTGTAGTGAGGTGTGTTGTCTGCGTGCTGTAGTGAGGAGTGTTGTCTATGTGCTGTAGCGAGGTGTGTTATATGTGCTGTAGCGAGGTGTGTTGTTGCAGGAGCAGTCCTGGCACCGATGCCCCAGTTCATCCAGACTCTACTTGCCATGAAGACTGCCGGTCTCGGCTACAAGCAACTATTTCTGGAGAGTCTCGTCTTCATTCTTTTAGGATCAGTCGTTCAGTAAACATTAATACAACACAATCGTGACAGTTTAGACAACACCATATTAAACAGTATTTCTCATAAAGTAGTGTTTCCTTAGAAAACTACTTCGATGCCCCACCTACATACACGCAGGCAATGTCTACGTAAAGGGAATCTTCCTACGATTGAGTTAACAAGTGATCATAGTATGGCCAGGAACTGAGCCTGTCGACCTCATTATGGGATGGGATCTAATCTAACCCATTAACCTGTAAATGTATGTCAGCTGTTTGCCTAATGTCTCTGTTGAGTTGTGAAATTCATGGTAGTGATGTTTCAGTGTTGTGTGTGTCAAGTTCAAGACCTTGCTGGTGTTCGACTGTTCACAGTATCCAAACACTACTGGTTGTGCGTATACACTGATTACATAAGCATAACTTAGATAGCCTGGCCGTATTGATTCGATGGCAGCTTGGAGGAGTTCCACTGTATGTAGCAATATCTACTGTAAGTCTACAGTAAAACAACTGAGATAGCCTGGCCGTATTGAATCGATGGCAGCTTGGAGGAGTTCTACTGTATGTAGCAATATCTACTGTAAGTCTACAGTAAACAACTGAGATAGCCTGGCCGTATTGAATCGATGGCTGCTTGGAGGAGTTCTACTGTATGTAGCAATATCTACTGTAAGTCTACAGTGTGTGTGTGTGTGTGTGTGTGTGCATGCATGTATGCACCTGCGTATGTTTGTGTGTATATGTGATTGCGAGTACAAACAAGAAACATATAATTATTACATAGGGATTAATGCATTTATAAAGGGCCATTCTCACAAGAGTGAACATTTGTCACACAAAAACCTTTGTTATATAGATGCCAAAGAACATTTCAAATCATATATTTATTATGTTTATCACATTTTGTATGATTGGCTTGCTATCATGATCAGCTGATCTATTTAAACAAGTATCAAAATAAATAAAGCATTTTTCAAGATATCATTTGTTGAAGATATCAAATTTAACATTTTAACCATGGATATGTTAAACTTTGATTTCTCCACTAATTTTTCAGATTAAACTTTGCTGCTTCATTCCTATATTAGCACACTTGATATCACTAAAACTAGTTTAAAAAACATACAAGTTTAGAATTTATGTTGTTACTTTAACATTATGATACGTTTTGAAAGAATAGCTCATGTACATACATATATACATTGATACCATTCAAATATACAGTTGATATTTATAATGAGGCGTTTCTTTAAAAAAAAACATATTTGCATTGTGTTCATATATAAGTTGCTTTCTGTTGAAAATTGTTATGCACATACCAAACATATATACACAATTGTTATACACATATCAAACATATAGTTATGCAGAAGAAACAACGCAAGTCAGGTATAAATTGAATTAGGCCAAATTAATGACATGCAATTTTATTAACTACTGTTATTAATTGCATACACCTCCATTGTCACAATAACCACAGCAGGCATGCCGGCCCCTGACTGCTAATCACTACTGTCCAATATGAACAATTCACCATATGTGTGTGGGTCACTCCACCAATACATACAATTCACCATATGTGTGTGGGTCACACCACCAATACATACAATTCACCATATGTGTGTGGGTCACTCCACCAATATATACAATTCACCATATGTGTGTGGGTCACTCCACCAATACATACAATTCACCATATGTGTGTGGGTCACTCCACCAATATATACAATTCACCATATGTGTGTGGGTCACTCCACCAATATATACAATTCACCATATGTGTGTGGGTCACTCCACCAATATATACAATTCACCATATGTGTGTGGGTCACTCCACCAATATATACAATTCACCATATGTGTGTGTGGGTCACTCCACCAATATATACAATTCACCATATGTGTGTGGGTCACTCCACCAATATATACAATTCACCATATGTGTGTGGGTCACTCCACCAATATATACAATTCACCATATGTGTGGGGGGTCACTCCACCAATATATACATTTCTATATGTGGGGGGTCACTCCACCAATATATACAATTCACCATATGTGTGTGGGTCACTCCACCAATATATACAATTCACCATATGTGTGTGGGTCACTCCACCAATATATACAATTCACCATACGTGTGTGGGTCATTCCACCAATATATACAATTCACCATATGTGGGGGGGTCACTCTACCCACCATATAACATAAGTACATCAACTTATTTCCGCCCTAAAAACCCTGTGTACATAATAATTTGAGGACAAATCTTGATGGCAAAACCTCGTACTGTCCAGGGAAAAGCGTCAGACCTTTAATCAGCAAATATTCAATACGGTTTTTACTGTGACATTCCTGTGGTACAATCCACCACATAGCAGTTTAAAGCTGCTAAACTAATAAACATCCACCCATTGTTAAAAGGAGGGAGGGTGGGAATTCTAAACTTGATCAATATTACACAATTACATGAACACACTCATGTAGCATAAAGCACAACCACATTCTAACTACATAAATCGAAATCCAAATAAGCTGAATAAATGCTGTGAATACTCCCCAAGAATATTGAATGAATGAGGTCGATCCCGCTGCTACTATCGCTTAAATGCTGGTGTCTAACCCGCATGCACGAGTCGCGTAGCCTCGTAACCAAACATGTAATGAGCCAATACACAATACAGTGCACATACCACACATATGTATACAATTGTTGAGCACATACCAAACATATGTACACAATTGTTGAGCACATACCAAACATATGTACACAATTGTTGAGCACATACCAAACATATGTATACAATTGTTGAGCACATACCAAACATATGTACACAATTGTTGAGCACATACCAAACATATGTACACAATTGTTGAGCACATACCAAACATATGTACACACTTGTTGAGCACATACCAAACATATGTATACAATTCTTGAGCACATACCAAACATATGTACACAATTGTTGAGCACATACCAAACATATGTACACAATTGTTATGCACATACCAAACATATGTATACAATTGTTGAGCACATACCAAACATATGTACACAATTGTTGAGCACATACCAAACATATGTACACAATTGTTATGCACATACCAAACATATGTATACAATTGTTGAGCACATACCAAACATAAGAACACAATTGTTGAGCACATACCAAACATATGTATACAATTGTTGAGCACATACCAAACATATGTACACAATTGTTGAGCACATAACAGACATATGTATACAATTGTTGAGCACATACCAAACATATGTACACAATTGTTGAGCACATACCAAACATATGTATACAATTGTTGAGCACATACCAAACATATGTACACAATTGTCATGCACATATCAAACATATGTACACAATTGTTATGCACATACCAAACATATGTACACAATTGTCATGCACATACCAAACATATGTATACAATTGTTGAGCACATACCAAACATATGTACACAATTGTTGAGCACATACCAAACATATGTACACAATTGTCATGCACATACCAAACATATGTATACAAGTGTTGAGCACATACCAAACATATGTACACAATTGTTGAGCACATACCAAACATATGTACACAATTGTTATGCACATACCAAACATATGTATACAATTGTTGAGCACATACCAAACATATGTACACAATTGTTGAGCACATACCAAACATATGTATACAATTGTTGAGCACATACCAAACATATGTACACAATTGTTATGCACATACCAAACATATGTATACAATTGTTGAGCACATACCAAACATATGTACACAATTTTTATGCACATACCAAACATATGTATACAATTGTTGAGCACATACCAAACATATGTACACAATTGTTGAGCACATACCAAACATATGTATACAATTGTTGAGCACATATCAAACATATGTACACAATTGTTGAGCACATACCAAACATATGTACACACTTGTTGAGCACATACCAAACATATGTGTACAATTCTTGAGCACATACCAAACATATGTACACAATTCTTGAGCACATACCAAACATATGTACACAATTGTTGAGCACATACCAAACATATGTATACAATTGTTGAGCACATACCAAACATATGTACACAATTGTTGAGCACATACCAAACATATGTACACAATTGTTATGCACATACCAAACATATGTATACAATTGTTGAGCACATACCAAACATATGTACACAATTGTTATGCACATACCAAACATATGTATACAATTGTTGAGCACATACCAAACATATGTACACAATTGTTGAGCACATACCAAACATATGTATACAATTGTTGAGCACATACCAAACATATGTACACAATTGTTGAGCACATACCAAACATATGTACACAATTGTTGAGCACATACCAAACATATGTATACAATTGTTGAGCACATACCAAACATATGCACACAATTGTTGAGCACATACCAAACATATGTATACAATTGTTGAGCACATACGAAACATATGTACACAATTGTTGAGCACATACCAAACATATGTACACAATTGTTGAGCACATACCAAACATATGTATACAATTGTTGAGCACATACCAAACATATGTACACAATTGTTGAGCACATACCAAACATATGTACACAATTGTTGAGCACATACCAAACATATGTATACAATTGTTGAGCACATACCAAACATATGTACACAATTGTTGAGCACATACCAAACATATGTATACAATTGTTGAGCACATACCAAACATATGTACACAATTGTTGAGCACATACCAAACATATGTACACAATTGTTATGCACATACCAAACATATGTATACAATTGTTGAGCACATACCAAACATAAGAACACAATTGTTGAGCACATACCAAACATATGTATACAATTGTTGAGCACATACCAAACATATGTACACAATTGTTGAGCACATACCAGACATATGTATACAATTGTTGAGCACATACCAAACATATGTACACAATTGTTGAGCACATACCAAACATATGTATACAATTGTTGAGCACATACCAAACATATGTACACAATTGTCATGCACATATCAAACATATGTACACAATTGTTATGCACATACCAAACATATGTACACAATTGTCATGCACATACCAAACATATGTATACAATTGTTGAGCACATACCAAACATATGTACACAATTGTTGAGCACATACCAAACATATGTACACAATTGTTATGCACATACCAAACATATGTATACAATTGTTGAGCACATACCAAACATATGTACACAATTGTTGAGCACATACCAAACATATGTACACAATTGTTGAGCACATACCAAACATATGTACAATAACACATGCACATGTCTCAAACATATATACATGCACTGTTGAGCACCAAACATATGTACACAATTGTTGAGCACATACCAAACATATGTACACAATTGTTATGCACATACCAAACATATGTATACAATTGTTGAGCACATACCAAACATAAGAACACAATTGTTGAGCACATACCAAACATATGTATACAATTGTTGAGCACATACCAAACATATGTACACAATTGTTGAGCACATAACAGACATATGTATACAATTGTTGAGCACATACCAAACATATGTACACAATTGTTGAGCACATACCAAACATATGTATACAATTGTTGAGCACATACCAAACATATGTACACAATTGTCATGCACATATCAAACATATGTACACAATTGTTATGCACATACCAAACATATGTACACAATTGTCATGCACATACCAAACATATGTATACAATTGTTGAGCACATACCAAACATATGTACACAATTGTTGAGCACATACCAAACATATGTACACAATTGTCATGCACATACCAAACATATGTATACAAGTGTTGAGCACATACCAAACATATGTACACAATTGTTGAGCACATACCAAACATATGTACACAATTGTTATGCACATACCAAACATATGTATACAATTGTTGAGCACATACCAAACATATGTACACAATTGTTGAGCACATACCAAACATATGTATACAATTGTTGAGCACATACCAAACATATGTACACAATTGTTGAGCACATACCAAACATATGTATACAATTGTTATGCACATACCAAACATATGTATACAATTGTTGAGCACATACCAAACATATGTACACAATTGTTGAGCACATACCAAATATATATATGTACACAATTGTTGAGCACATACCAAACATATGTACACAATTGTTATGCACATACCAAACATATGTATACAATTGTTGAGCACATACCAAACATATGTACACAATTGTTATGCACATACCAAACATATGTATACAATTGTTGAGCACATACCAAACATATGTACACAATTGTTGAGCACATACCAAACATATGTACACAATTGTCATGCACATATCAAACATATGTACACAATTGTTATGCACATACCAAACATATGTACACAATTATCATGCACATACCAAACATATGTATACAATTGTTGAGCACATACCAAACATATGTACACAATTGTTGAGCACATACCAAACATATGTACACAATTGTCATGCACATACCAAACATATGTATACAATTGTTGAGCACATACCAAACATATGTACACAATTGTTGAGCACATACCAAACATATGTACACAATTGTTATGCACATACCAAACATATGTATATAATTGTTGAGCACATACCAAACGTATGTACACAATTGTTATGCACATACCAAACATATGTATACAATTGTTGAGCACATACCAAACATATGTACACAATTGTTGAGCACATACCAAACATATGTATACAATTGTTATGCACATACCAAACATATGTATACAATTGTTGAGCACATACCAAACATATGTACACAATTGTTGAGCACATACCAAATATATATATGTACACAATTGTTGAGCACATACCAAACATATGTACACAATTGTTATGCACATACCAAACATATGTATACAATTGTTGAGCACATACCAAACATATGTACACAATTGTTATGCACATACCAAACATATGTATACAATTGTTGAGCACATACCAAACATATGTACACAATTGTTGAGCACATACCAAACATATGTATACAATTGTTGAGCACATACGAAACATATGTACACAATTGTTGAGCACATACCAAACATATGTACACAATTGTTGAGCACATACCAAACATATGTA
>JAHLWY010002805.1:0-10519 GCA_020002185.1 Paraescarpia echinospica | reverse complement strand
TACTGAATGTACTACTGCATTAGACAAGATAAAACATCAAATGGGAATGAGTTTTCACACCTATAACTTACGTACTATTTTCTTGTAACTTACGTGACGGAGATGAAAGGGTAAATTACATTCCCCTTTGCGGTAAATCTAGTAATATGTGTAGCTTGATATCAGTCTAGCCTTCGTGAAGATTTGTAACATGCAAGACATCAATGTGGGGTAAGACCACATTACTGATCCGTCCGCGCAAAGAGTGCACTTGAAAATACCGTTTTGGTGTGATATGCGTGAATTTTTTTCGATCACTTTCTGATGGGACACTTTTGTTTCGAGAATACTGAATGTACTACTGCATTAGACAAGATAAAACATCAAATGGGAATGAGTTTTCACACCTATAACTTACGTACTATTTTCTTGTAACTTACGTGACGGAGATGAAAGGGTAACATACATTCCCCTTTGCGGTTAATCTAGTTATATGTGTAGCTTGATATCAGTCTAACCTTCGTGAAGATTTGTAACATGCAGGACATCAATTTTGGGTAAGACCACATTACTGATCCGTCCGCGCAAAGAGTGCACTTGAAAATACCGTTTTGGTGTGATATGCGTGAATTTTTTTCGATCACTTTGTGATGGGACACGTTTGTTTCGAGAATACTGAATGTACTACTGCATTAGACAAGATAAAACATCAAATGGGAATGAGTTTTCACACCTATAACTTACGTACTATTTTCTTGTAACTTACGTGACGGAGATGAAAGGGTAACAATACATTCCCCTTTGCGGTTAATCTAGTAATATGTGTAGCTTGATATCAGTCTAGCCTTCATGAAGATTTGTAACATGCAGGACATCAATTTGGGGTAAGACCACATTACTGATCCGTCCGCGCAAAGAGTGCACTTGA
The DNA here is from genome assembly GCA_020002185.1 of Paraescarpia echinospica. Classification (NCBI taxonomy): domain Eukaryota; kingdom Metazoa; phylum Annelida; class Polychaeta; order Sabellida; family Siboglinidae; genus Paraescarpia; species Paraescarpia echinospica. The sequence goes on along the minus strand of JAHLWY010002805.1, from coordinate 9,612 downwards.
AAATACCGTTTTGGTGTGATATGCGTGAATTTTTTTCGGATCACTTTGTGATGGGACACGTTTGTTTCGAGAATACTGAATGTACTACTGCATTAGACAAGATAAAACATCAAATGGGAATGAGTTTTCACACCTATAACTTACGTACTATTTTCTTGTAACTTACGTGACGGAGATGAAAGGGTAACATACATTCCCCTTTGCGGTTAATCTAGTTATATGTGTAGCTTGATATCAGTCTAGCCTTCGTGAAGATTTGTAACATGCAAAACATCAATTTGGGGTAAGACCACATTACTGATCCGTCCGCGCAAAGAGTGCACTTGAAAATACCGTTTTGGTGTGATATGCGTGAATTTTTTTCGATCACTTTGTGATGGGACACGTTTGTTTCGAGAATACTGAATGTACTACTGCATTAGACAAGATAAAACATCAAATGGGAATGAGTTTTCACACCTATAACTTACGTACTATTTTCTTGTAACTTACGTGACGGAGATGAAAGGGTAACATACATTCCCCTTTGCGGTTAATCTAGTAATATGTGTAGCTTGATATCAGTCTAACCTTCGTGAAGATTTGTAACATGCAGGACATCAATTTGGGGTAAGACCACATTACTGATCCGTCCGCGCAAAGAGTGCACTTGAAAATACCGTTTTGGTGTGATATGCGTGAATTTGTTCGATCACTTTGTGATGGGACACGTTTGTTTCGAGAAAACTGAATGTACTACTGCATTAGACAAGATAAAACATCAAATGGGAATTAGTTTTCATACCTATAACTAACGTACTATTTTCTTGTAACTTACGTGACGGAGATGAAAGGGTAACAAACATTCCCCTTTGCGGTTAATCTAGTAATATGTGTAGCTTGATATCAGTCTAGCCTTCGTGAAGATTTGTAACATGCAATACATCAATTTGGGGTAAGACCACATTACTGATCCGTCCGCGCAAAGAGTGCACTTGAAAATACCGTTTTGGTGTGATATGCGTGAATTTTTTTCGATCACTTTGTGATGGGACACGTTTGTTTCGAGAATACTGAATGTACTACTGCATTAGACAAGATAAAACATCAAATGGGAATGAGTTTTCACACCTATAACTTACGTACTATTTTCTTGTAACTTACGTGACGGAGATGAAAGGGTAACATACATTCCCCTTTGCGGTTAATCTAGTTAATATGTGTAGCTTGATATCAGTCTAACCTTCGTGAAGATTTGTAACATGCAGGACATCAATTTGGGGTAAGACCACATTACTGATCCGTCCGCGCAAAGAGTGCACTTGAAAATACCGTTTTGGTGTGATATGCGTGAATTTTTTTCGATCACTTTGTGATGGGACACGTTTGTTTCGAGAATACTGAATGTACTACTGCATTAGACAAGATAAAACATCAAATGGGAATGAGTTTTCACACCTATAACTTACGTACTATTTTCTTGTAACTTACGTGACGGAGATGAAAGGGTAACATACATTCCCCTTTGCGGTTAATCTAGTAATATGTGTAGCTTGATATCAGTCTAACCTTCGTGAAGATTTGTAACATGCAGGACATCAATTTGTGTATGAATAATCTTCGCGCAATAATTCCAGCGAGGCCGAATACTTCCCAAAGAAGTTAAGATGGTATTCTATTGAACAGGTCTGCCAGGGAGTAAAGCGTAAAGCGCTTTGAGCAGTCCTAAGTCCATTACGTGTCTCCCTCTACGCTACTCCAGTGAGCTCAGTTATTAAGAGTCACAATTTGAGACCTATCTTTATGCAGATGAATGGTACACAGATTTACATTCAGCTCTCTACTCTTGATATTAATTGCTCCTTTAATCTACCCAGAAACGGTCTTAATGACATTTTCCATTGGATGAATGTAAGTAGACTAAAGTTAAAGGCTGATAAATCATCTTAGTATTGGCACACAGAGTCAGTCTGAAAATAAACTTTCTCCCTACACTTAGCCTGTACGTTCAACATGAAATCTAGGAGTTCTCTTTGATGACAATTTCAATTTCAGACAGCATATTTATCAAATTTGTCGTTGTTTTGTTATCACATTTTTGATTTAATAATAATAATACATAATAATAAATGTTTTTACTTTGACAACGTCAAATCCGGGGCTACTGGTCCGTTCACGGGTGTGTACAAACACAATATATATTAAATTCAATTCATGGTGTATTTTCTTCTTCAGTTCAGCATATCTCGGCGAGGCGTAGCTGCCCAGTTGATCCCACGATACGCTGCTTTGTCTGCCGTTTGTCTCCCTGCTCTCACGATGTCGTCTTCTAACCAGTCGCTGATGTCCTGCTCCCATCTTCTCCTTGGTCTTCCCCTTTCTCTCTTTCCCTCCACTTTGCCTTCTAAGACAGTTTTCTCTAAGGAATTATGTATTTTGATGTGGCCAAAATAACTCAGTTTTAGTCCTTTTTTTCTGTTCACTAGTTGATTGCTCTTTATGTCTACTTTTTAAGGATCTCTATATTGTTTGTTCTTGTTATCCATGGCACACTTAGCACTTTTCTGTAACATTTAATCTCAAACGTTTGTATTCTTCTCATGTCTTCTTTGTTCAGTGTCCATGTTTCGCTCCCGTATAGAGCTGTTGGGAATACGCAGGTTTTTAAAATTATTATCTTTTTTGGTATGTTTTGTCCTTTCCATACATTTTTCAGATTAGTTAGTTTCTGCGTTGCTATGGCTATTCTTCTTCTGATCTCTGATGATGTCTTGCCATCTCCATGTAGTCTTGCTCCAAGGTATTCGTAGTGGTTCACATTTTCATCTTGCTCCCCGTAGATTGCATTTCTGTTTTTTTAATGCATTTGTCACTCTCCGTGATCTTAGTTTTCTTCACATTAAGTAACAAGCCCTTTTTCTCACTGTGTTCTTTTACAGACATGATTAGGTTTGTTAGGCCGATTGTTGTAATGGACAGGAGTGCGGTAACGTCTGCGTATCATAAGTCTCTGATTCTATGTCCATGAATATTCACTTCATCGTGTTTTTGTACTTCTGTCATCTAATTCTACATCTCTCATTATGTCTTCTGTGTAGAGATTGAATAGGTATGGATATAAAATACACCCTTGTCTTACTTCTTTTCCAAATGTAAAAGTTTCTGTAGTTGTGTTTTCCAGGCTGACTACCGCTTGTTGGTTGCTATAAAGTGATTTCAAGAGGGCGATTATCTTTGGGTGAAAGCTCATGTCACTGAGCGTTTTCCACATCATCTGATGATTCACACAGTCGAAAGCCTTGGAATAGTCGATGAAGCATATTCTTAGATCATTATTTATCTCTCTGAATTTCTGAATCAACATTATCAGATTGAATATGTGGTCCCTTGTGCCTCTGTTTTTTTCTGAACCCTGCCTGTGTACTGCTCACTTCCATTTCAATTTTATCTTGTATTCGTTTCATTATGATTTTCTGCAATATTTTGCTTGCATGGCTAATGAGTGATGTGGTTCTGTAGATGGAGCATAACTGTAGGTCTCCTTTCTTTGGTAATGGGATGTATATTGATTTCTTCCAGTCGTCTGGCCATTTTCCACTCTTCCATATTTTCTTACCCAGTGCATGGTATATGTCTATTCCTTCTTCTTCCGCTGCTTTTATAATTTCTGCCTGTATGTTGTCGTACCCAGGGCTTTTAGACTATTAATGGCCCATTTCACCTCATCTCTTATTGGTTCGAGATCGTCCTCGTCTTGGTCTTCGTTTTTCATATCAGTGGGGTCATTGTCGTCTCCATCTTGTGCATACATATTTTCACAATATTCTTTCCATCTTTTGGCTATGTCTTCTGCATCAGTCCCGAACACAACTTTAATTTAACGTACCAGGCACAGAATAAAATAAACTCAAAACCTTAATAAACGGCTTGAAAAATTGCAAATGACAGAAAAGTGTCTCCTGAAGATGCGACATATATTCCTCAAAAACGTAATTTATTCGAAATGTACACGCTGCTGACACCTTATGCATGGCGACCGACGGTGAAGCCGGATGTAACATATATTGCTTCCTAAACGCAAACAATTGATGCTGTTGGATTTCAAACGTTTAACTTGTTGTCTTTGTGGTTTAAAAAAGGTTGTAACTCACCAACAACATTCTTTGTACGTGACGTTTATTATGCCATGCTGCTTACAAAGTCGTCCAGTAGCGTGCCAACCTGTAGTCAGTTTCATAGCCGGCACAATAACTAACCTTTCGTTTAAGTAGGCGCTGTCACTCTAAATTGTCGGTTTGCCTTAGATCCTTAAACAAACATAGTTACGATTATTCTTGACTGACGCAGCATCGATACAAATAAGAAGTTTGTAAAGGGTTAGCAGAAGGTTAGAATTTTACACATATTTAACAAGACTGTGCCAAATTATCATCCAAACCAACATCCTCAAATGGTAAGTGGACAAGAAAGTTATTGGCGTATTGAGAATCCAAGTAGTATAAACAACACGTAATGTCCAGGATGGTGGGAGATGAGGATCTCATTGGATATAAAGACTGCATAATGTAAGAGTACAGGACTTTCTACACATCGACCCAGGAGATCGGTGTAGTATTTAAAATCAAATATCCAGACAACACAGTTCACGTAGACTACACATTAAACGAGTGACAAATGATAGAGTGATTGCGTTATTAATAATTTTGTTAAAAATGGTAAGTTTTTATTTATCACAGTATCCATTCCTTAGGACTGCTCACGGTGCTTTACCCTATAATCCCTGGCCGATCTGTTCATTCGAACACCATCTCAACTTCTCTGGGAAGTATTCGGCCTCGCTGGAATTAATGCGCGAAGACTATTCGTACACACATTAATATCCACCACTGTTTATAGCCAGACTGTCATTCAAATATCTGCGAGAATTGAAGCAACGTAATATGTAGCAAATGTGTACATGTCTGTGTGACTGTAGGCATTTAGGATATGTTGTTTGTTCTGAAATGAAGACAATTGCAACAATGCTCATTTATACTGTTACGGTTCACAATTGAATATTTTGCTCTGAAATGTATACGTCGAAGATATATAATATAGGTATTATGATTGCGCTTTGTATAGATGGAAATAACATATATTCTGAGGGGTGTATCGTTCACACCATTGATTAGGAATATTTTATTATTGTAGCTATACTGTTTCCGCTATATTATTGCGCTATATGTATTTGAACTTCTATATCAATCAGCTTGAATATATACCCTAAATTATTATGGCAACACTGATTTTGCATTGATTATAGTTTTTTCAAAAATAGCAGTAGATCAATCAAAAAATTTAAAACTGGTACGTTCCTTCAGGGCAACAACATCCAATAAAGGGTTAAGACATTGCCCCCCCCCACCCAGTGAAAATTCAATAAACAAAAGCCCTGGTTAACTCTATACTTGAAACAACAACTAATAGTGTAAATATATAACTGAGTTCGGGTATTTTTCAGATGATTTTGAGCAAGTGAATGTAAACCAACCTTTAAAAAATTATCTTTGTCGAAAGTCAACGTTACAAATTATATCAATTATTGCTTTTAATTTTAGTTTCATTTCCAAGATACTTGAAAAAGAAGTGGGAAAATGCTTCTTACTTTCATATTAGGTCAAATTGCCCCTCCGGTGTATTACAATCTTCTTACAAACTACTTCATTTTACGGAGATTGCTCTCTTAGATGTGCAGTGTGATATAACTATAAATATGGATCATGCTAAAGTAACTGCATTTATCTTGCTCAATCTATCTTTGATACTGTGGAGCGCAGTGGTGCAGTAGCTAGAGCTTCGGATTCTCGACCGAGAGAACCCCAGTTCGAATCCTGTGCTGTGGTGTCGAACATTGGACACGTTCGTTCAATATACTTTGCTCCAGTACACTCAGCTGTATGAATGAGTACCTTGCCATAGACAGTGGTGGATATTTACGTATATATAGTCTTTGCACATTAGTTGCAGCGTGACTATATGCTACCCAGAGAAGTCGAGATGGTGTTCGATTGAACAGTTCTTCAGGGATAAAAGTGTAAAGCGTTTTGAGCAATCCTGAGAACTGGATACTGCGCTATATAATAGCTTAGCTTTTTACCATTGATTACACTTTAATATAAATAATTTACTTGATGGCATGATGTACCTAGTACAGCTTTGAAGTGTCAAATCTAATAGATAGATACGAGAGCGTTAAGACTGGGGATTGTCTTTCATTTGCACTCCCTATTTCATATGCTATTCTTCAAGGTTGTATCCATGGACCATTACTTTTCACCCTCTACGCTTAGTGCCACTTCTGAGGTATTTGCATGTGCTTCCTGTGCGATATCGTATATAAGATATGCACGATTACCTATCAGACATTGTCACGTAAGCAACTTGTATATTTACATTAATGTCTTACTTCTGTAAGAAAGCCTATGCCGCTTCGATCATCTATTTCTAATTTACTTTTTGTTCCTAGAATCAGTAGTAATGTTGGAACTGAGACTTTTTGTATGCTGCACCAACTCTTTAGAATATGCTCTGTCTTAGTGATAGATCACTTGAAAATATTACACAATTCAGCCGTCATTTAATAACGTACCTTCACAACAGTGCTTATCGACCTTAGATCACTGGCGCAACCATCCATCTGTTGACGACTTGTATACGGCTTATGATATGTTTGGCATATATGTTATGAACTACCCTTACCGACCTTGCGCGTACCCCAGGAGACAAACAAGGGCGTCGTCTGACAGTGGACATGACACCCCTACGCCCCGGTGAGCGATTGTACCTGTGTAATTTTCTTCAAATGCTTACATACATTAATGATGCGCAATTTCCGTGTCAAAAACATGTTTCATTGAGTCAGTGAGACATGTTTCTTCTTCAAAATGTATTACTAATTTTGGCGCGAGTCAACCAAAGATTGTTCGCACATGGTAGATGTTTATTTCCACGCCGACAACGTTTTGGCAATAAATCTTGATTTTCACTTAATGTTGTTATAAGTTAAATGTCATCTTAATGTCGTAGGTGTGTTCTTTAGAATTTGCGTCGTAAAATGCCAAGGTGTTTATCGGGCGAATACAAATGACGTCATTAGCTGCCAGTATAAGTTCAGCCACACCGACGGATTACGCATTGCAGTGAGGCGACATTTCCCAGTGGAACGGTAAGACACAATAATTTGCATCATTTGCAATTTTTGAACATCTTGCATGAGATTGCGCTTGAGTTGCTATATTCTTGACTCCATTAGTAGTGGTTTTAGTACATTTACGAAACTAATGCGAACAGTCAAATATAGTTCTGTCTTACTATTGTGAACTTTATGTGTTAGAAATCTCGAATATTTCGATCAAAGCCTTTCATTAATTTTTCCAGTTTGTTTTGTTTCCAGTCCAGATATACAGCGGCATCTGCTAATTATACGCATTATATTTGAAAATAGCTAATGAATGACCAGGACACCCCGCTCAAATGCACCGTCAAACAGCTTTTATACATCTTACTATATAGCAGCAGATGCCTCGTTGTTGTAGCCGTCGTATATTACCGTCCTCATCTTCTTCTTCGTTTCAGCAACAAGATTCCGAAATGAATAAGTTGCTCGTTTTGTTAGCTCGTCTGCTCGTCTTGTTAGAGTTATTTTCCGTAGAGTTGGCAAGCTGCTCACCTCACTGTATGTGTTATATACTTGTCAACTGGTCTTAGTGAAAATGTATTAAGAAAAGTGCAAGTATGGAATATTGTTATGAGAATTGGTATCGATGTATATGAGTGGCACACCATAGATACCAATGACACGTTCTTTCATGTGAACGATTAGATAAGGCAGCATAAGAACATGAGCTAAGGTAAAATTCAAAATGGAAATGGTAGCAGTGCATTATTCAAATAACCTATCCAATACGTGACTTATTGTCTAGCAACAAGGGGCTTCACACCGGTAAAATGGCTGCCGAACATGGGGAACTGCCCATTATTCCGTTGCACATTCTGTTCATACTCTGTCTACAAATGTGTTTCTCAGGAACATAAAACATCAGGTAAAACGGTTGGTTTAAGCAAGGAGAGCATGCGGGTACGAGAGATTTAGAAGATATACCGCTGTCTTTATATTCTAGTGCACGTATGTAAATATATTTTACGTAGGTAAAGCGAACAATTATCATCGTGATGCAGGCAAACAATAAGTTACTGGACAACACTGTTGGGCATCACGTGGACTGAGCTTGTAGTCTGTGTAAACGGAAATCTTAGAATGAAGGGTCGATGACAAACGTAGAGGAAGATTTAGTTACTTTGAGTTACAACTACAAGACGTGGATGGGAATATTTTAAATGCTGAAGTGATCGGGATGGCGCGAGAGAAGGAGAATTATATGTCCAAGCCAGTGGGCATATTAAGATAAACAATTTGTTTAAACATACGTTTCTTCAGTAATTATCACTTAATTTGAAATAGGGACTTAATTGTGGTGCGATATTGTGGTGATGTGTTTCAACATTGTGATGTTTATCGTACCATTGTTGCCGCTGTCTTATGTAAATATCTTTGACGGAGGTAAAGCGAACAATTATCATCGTGATGCAGTCAAACAATAAGCTACTGGACATCACTGTTGGGCATCACGTGGACCAAGCTTGCTGTCTGTGTGAAAGGAACTCTTAGAAGGAACGGTCGATGACAAACGTAGAGGAAGATTTAGTTAATTTGAGTTACAACTACAAGCCGTGGATGGGAATATTTTAAATGCTGAAGTAATCGGGATGGCGAGAGATAAGGGGAATTATCGGTACAAGCCAGTGGGCACATTAAGATAAACCAACAAAATTTAAAAACATACGTTTCTTCAGTTATTATCACTTAATTTGACATAGGGACTTAATTATGGTGCGATATTGTGGTGATGTGTTTCGACATCGTGATGATTATCGTACCATTGTTGCCGCAGGTTCAATAAAACACTGCGGCAGTCGAGATGGCGACTACCCTAACACATGCACGTACAATTGCCATCATTACATTACATGCCGGGACGGGAGAGCGTACTATCAAGAGTGTCGTTCGGGATGCTTCTTTGACGCCGACAGGAGGCGCTGCATAAAAGGTGATTCGGAATGATTTTTGTTGGTTTTATAAAGTCCTTACGAGCTTGTGTTGTACAGTTGTCATCTCTCCTGCACTTTTGTTATATCCGGTTTCACGATGCCCGACTGGACATCGCGGCATCATCGACTGCTACTCCTGCCCCGACGGCCACTGGCAGCATTGCTGCAACTGCGACATGTACGCATCTTGTGCCAACGGTGGCATGTTCTTCCACCGCCGCTGTGAGGTCAAAGGCACGGTCTGGGACGACGTGGAACACAAGTGACTTGGCAAATCGTGCATTTGCCGTAGAAAGCACACGTTCTACCCGCCGGAAACCATCATGAAACCGTAGAGAGCGTCCGTTTTGTGTCAGGTACGACAATCGAAACACTCTCGTCCGTATATATCTCTCTCTCTCTCCCTCCTTCCCTCCCTCCCTCTCTCTCGCTCTTCTCTCTCTCACCCACCCCCCACCCCCTCTCTCTCTCTCTCTCTCTCTCTCT
>JAHLWY010002804.1:0-10520 GCA_020002185.1 Paraescarpia echinospica | reverse complement strand
TAACAGTCGTCTTTCCGTTTTAGCGACCGCCGTTGCCATATGACAGACGCAGTTGCTAATAGTGTTGTATTCTAGTATATTAATAAAGCAACTGGACGAAGACGTAATTCACCTCACCTCACAAACAGTGGCTGGGCAGTATTCATCTTCTTCATCAGTTCTTCAAGCGATTTCTAAAATCGAATAGCATATATTGTCTGATGTAGTTATGAAAATAAGCGAACAGTAAACATTATACAATGTTGCCTTATAGTGTTCACGACATACGTTCTAATATATATAGCACGAAACTATGTTATACTTACTTTAAAGTAATATTGTTACCTACTATTATTGTGAGGCAGTACAATGTTTGCACCAGTACAATGTTTGCACCAGTACAATGTTTGCACCAGTACAATGAATGCACCAGTACAACGTATGCACCAGTCCAATATATGCACCAGTGCAATGTATGCACCAGTGCAATGTATGCACCAGTACAATGTATGCACCAGTACAATGAATGCACCAGTACAATGTATGCACCAGTGCAATGTATGCACCAGTGCAATGTATGCCGCAGTCCAATGTATCAACCAGTACAATGTATGCACCAGTACATTATATGCACCAGTGCAATATATGCACCAGTACAATGTATGCACCAGTCCAATGAATGCACCAGTGCAATGTATGCACCAGTGCAATATATGCACCATTACAATGTATGCATCAGTACAATGTATGCATCAGTGCAATGTATGCACCAGTACAATGTATACACCAGTGCAATGAATGCACCAGTGCAATGTATGCACCAGTCCAATGAATGCACCAGTGCAATGTATGCACCAGTACAATGTATGCACCAGTGCAATGTATGCACCAGTACAATGTATGCACTAGTACAATGAATGCACCAGTGCAATGTATGCACCAGTGCAATGTATGCACCAGTCCAATATCTGCACCAGTGCAATGTATGCACCAGTGCAATGTATGCACCAGTACAATGTATGCACTAGTACAATGAATGCACCAGTGCAATGTATGCACCAGTGCAATGTATGCACCAGTGCAATGTATGCACCAGTACAATGTATGCACCAGTACAATGTATGCACCAGTACAATGTATGCATCAGTCCAATGTATGCACCAGTGCAATGTATGCACCAGTACAATGTATGCACCAGTGCAATGTATGCACCAGTACAATGTATGAACCAATGCAATGTATGCACCAGTATAATGAATGCACCAGTGCAATGTATGCACCAGTGCAATGTATGCACCAGTACAATGAATGCACCAGTACAATGTATGCACCAGTGCAATGTATGCACCAGTGCAATGTATGAACCAGTACATTGTATGCTCCAGTACATTGTATGCACCAGTGCAATATATGCACCAGTACAATGTATGCATCAGTACAATATATGTATCAGTGCAATATATGCACCAGTACAATGTATGCACCAGTGCAATGAATGCACCAGTGCAATGAATGCACCAGTGCAATGTATGCACCAGTCCAATGAATGCACCAGAGCAATGTATGCACCAGTTCAATATATGCACCATTACAATGTATGCATCATTACAATGTATGCATCAGTGCAATGTATGCAACAGTACAATGTATACACCAGTGCAATGAATGCACCAGTGCAATGTATGCACCAGTCCAATGAATGCACCAGTGCAATGTATGCACCAGTACAATGTATTCACCAGTACAATGTATGCACCAGTGCAATGTATGCACCAGCACAATGAATGCACCAGCACAATGAATGCACCAGCACAATGTATGCACTAGTGCAATGTATGCACCAGTGCAATGTATGCACCAGTACTATGTATGCACCAGTACAATGAATGCACCAGTGCAATGTATGCACTAGTTCAATGTATGCACCAGTACAATGAATGCATCAGTACAATGTATGCACCATTGCAATGTATGCACCAGTCCAATGTATGAACCAGTACAATGTATGCACCAGTACATTGTATGCACTAGTGCAATGTATGCACCAGTGCAATGTATGCACCAGTACTATGTATGCACCAGTACAATGAATGCACCAGTGCAATGTATGCACCAGTACAATAAATGCATCAGTACAATGTATGCACTAGTGCAATGTATGCACCAGTACAATGAATGCACCAGTACAATGTATGCACCAGTGCAATGTATGCACCAGTGCAATGTATGCCGCAGTCCAATGTATGAACCAGTACAATGTATGCACCAGTACATTCTATGCACCAGTGGAATATATGCACCAGTACAATGTATGCATCAGTACAATGTATGTATCAGTGCAATGTATGCACCAGTACAATGTATGCACCAGTGCAATGAATGCACCAGTGCAATGTATGCACCAGTCCAATGAATGCACCAGTGCAATGTATGCACCAGTGCAATATATGCACCATTACAAGGTATGCATCAGTACAATGTATGCATCAGTGCAATGTATGCACCAGTACAATGTATACACCAGTGCAATGAATGCACCAGTGCAATGTATGCACCAGTCCAATGAATGCACCAGTGCAATGTATGCACCAGTACAATGTATTCACCAGTACAATGTATGCACCAGTGCAATGTATGCACCAGCACAATGAATGCACCAGCACAATGTATGCACTAGTGCAATGTATGCACCAGTACAATGAATGCACCAGTGCAAAGTATATGCACAAGTGCAATGAATGCACCAGTACAATGTATGCACTAGTGCAATGTATGCACCAGTACAATGAATGCACCAGTACAATGTATGCACCAGTGCAATGAATGCACCAGTGCAATGAATGCACCAGTGCAATGTATGCACCAGTCCAATGAATGCACCAGTGCAATGTATGCACCAGTGCAATATATGCACCATTGCAATGTATGCATCAGTACAATGTATGCATCAGTGCAATGTATGCAACAGTACAATGTATACACCAGTGCAATGAATGCACCAGTGCAATGTATGCACCAGTCCAATGAATGCACCAGTGCAATGTATGCACCAGTACAATGTATTCACCAGTACAATGTATGCACCAGTGCAATGTATGCACCAGCACAATGAATGCACCAGCACAATGTATGCACTAGTCCAATGTATGCACCAGTGCAATGTATGCACCAGTACTATGTATGCACCAGTACAATGAATGCACCAGTGCAATGTATGCACTAGTGCAATGTATGTACCAGTACAATGAATGCACCAGTACAATGTATGCACCATTGCAATGTATGCACCAGTCCAATGTATGAACCAGTACAATGTGTGCACCAGTACATTGTATGCACTAGTGCAATGTATGCAGCAGTGCAATGTATGCACCAGTTCTATGTATGCACCAGTACAATGAATGCACCAGTGCAATGTATGCACCAGTACAATAAATGCATCAGTACAATGTATGCACTAGTGCAATGTATGCACCAGTACAATGAATGCACCAGTATAATGTATGCACCAGTGCAATGTATGCACCAGTGCAATGTATGCCGCAGTCCAAGGTATGAACCAGTACAATGTATGCACCAGTACATTATATGCACCAGTGCAATATATGCACCAGTACAATGTATGCATCAGTACAATGTATGTATCAGTGCAATGTATGCACCAGTATAATGTATGCACCAGTGCAATGAATGCACCAGTGCAATGTATGCACCAGTCCAATGAATGCACCAGTGCAATGTATGCACCAGTGCAATATATGCACCATTACAATGTATGCATCAGTACAATGTATGCATCAGTGCAATGTATGCACCAGTACAATGTATACACCAGTGCAATGAATGCACCAGTGCAATGTATGCACCAGTCCAATGAATGCACCAGTGCAATGTATGCACCAGTACAATGTATTCACCAGTACAATGTATGCACCAGTGCAATGTATGCACCAGCACAATGAATGCACCAGCACAATGTATGCACTAGTGCAATGTATGCACCAGTACAATGAATGCACCAGTGCAATGTATGCACAAGTACAATGAATGCACCAGTACAATGTATGCACTAGTGCAATGTATGCACCAGTACAATGAATGCACCAGTACAATGTATGCACCATTGCAATGTATTCACCAGTGCAATGTATGCACCAGTACAATGTATGCATCAGTGCAATGTATGCACCAGTACAATATATGCACCAATGCAATGTATGCCCTAGTGCAATGTATGCACCAGTACAATGTATGCACCAGTACAATGTAAGCACCAGTAAAATGTATTCACCAGTGCAATGTATGCACCAGTACAATGTATGCATCAGTGCAATGTATGCACCAGTACAATATATGCACCAGTGCAATGAATGCACCAGTACAATGTATGCACCAGTGCAATGTATGCCCTAGTGCAATGTATGCACCAGTACAATGTATTCACCAGTGCAATGCATGCACCAGTACAATGTATGCATCAGTGCAATGTGTGCACCAGTACAATATATGCACCAGTGCAATGTATGCCCTAGTGCAATGTATGCACCAGTACAATGCATGCACCAGTGAAACAATTAATTCGCTTCGATTTTGAATACTGCTACTACGCGGTGGGCGAACAAAAACTATTGAACCAACTGAATGTCCCCTCCTTGAAATAGTCACCAACATCATAACCATTTTAAAACGTTTGACACTGTACTTGATGTTTGTGTGAATAGGAGGGACAACATAACTCATACAATGAAACAATTTTGATGGAATTGCCGCTCATCTGCAGTAACTCGCTACCAAAATGGTGACTGCGTTTGGTACGGCAAGAATTTGCTGTGTTCAATTGGCGTTATGTCACATATCACCACCTGTATGTTCAGTTAAACTCACCCTGAAATGTTGCGACACGGTTGTCTGCACTTTCTGCACCGCCATGCCTGGCATCTGATGTTTAGCCCTGTGAAAATACACCGCAGTTTCACTGTCGGTCGGTTACACACCAAACTGCCAGTCAAATAGTTTAACTGCCGCTGTTTACGTAGGTAATAACCTACACGAAGATACTTCACAGTAAATGTTTGGCATAAACAAGCACATTATAACATATTGTTGGTGTTAGCAACACTAACTGCACCATTCAGATCAACGCATAAATTAATAAGCCTATACAGGTGCATTTTGAGCAAAGACAAAAATCATCATTATATATTTTTCGGTGACCACCTGTTCACCAGATGGCGCTGTTGTGGCGACTTCAATGAAATTGTTTCCTTTGATCCACAGTGTGGCGCCACCGTTTGCAGGGGCGGATCCAGAGATTGTACTCCTGCGGGGCACAAAAACTTCCACTGGTAGATATTTGTTTGCGTCTCCTCTCTCTCGGCTGGACTTGTCACATCGGAAGACGGGGTGGGGGGTGCTGTTGATTTTGTTTCGCACCTGCGTCTACATAACGTATTACTAAATTCCTATGGTAAGGTCTAGGGGTGGCACGTGCCCCCCCAGGCCAACCCTTGGATCCGCCTATGGTTTGTAACTCTCTGCAAGAGTCGGACTACAGAAACCATAGAGTCGCGTGCCTTAATCAGTTATAAATGCCATATAGCAAACAAAGCCATGTTATACACGTAGCTGACTGCAGCTTTGTTAAGACCCGTCATTTGCGTTATTATTATGTATATTATAATATTCACATCTGTCTCTCAAATTAAGATAAAGAATATATATATATATAACAATAGTTATGTGTAACGCAGCGAGCTTTGCCAATATTTGCTCAAACGACGGAAACCTACAATATGACATCATCATTCTAGTTATGCGCCTGACATCGCCGGATATAAATATCAAACTTTGCTAACATTTACACCATTATGCTGCTGAGGCCGCATAAACCAGCCACACCAAACGTTCCGACACACAAATGCAAATTATACTGGTTTGCAGATTGTTTGGTTTCTGAAATTCTACGCACAATAATACAGGATATCAGAGAGGGTCACAGTTTCGCCGGCCATTTTAATAAGCTTGTTGAACTTAGTTGCTAGGCAACACGTGACATAATTTATCCGTCAAGAAACCAGTAACTCACCGCCTCTTGAGTTTGCGCACAGTGTCTCCGGAAACATTTCCGTGTCCAGGGTTCCTTGGGTTCTTCCCGAACGCTGTATGGGTTGACCCTCTGCAGATTCGGCTCTTGGTTCTGTAATGGAAACAGTAGCGTTATGCACCCCCGAAAAACTTACCATTTATTACCTCATTGACATTAACCTATATTGTTTTCAGTGGTCATACGTAATATTACACAACATCGAAGGGTTTCATGTAATGGAGTTTCCGTATTTTTTACCAAACGATATTTTATTTTCATACATGTACTGGGACACCATGAACAGGGATCCTCCGTCATTGCTTACATCAATAAAATTATTGATGTAAGTCTTTCCGTGGAAGAATTTGTCTCTGTTCATTAACTAAATATATTGAAAGTGCAAAAAAAATTTGAACGTGGTGCAGTATCTAAATAAGTTTTACTGCTTGGAATCATGGACACAACGTAAGTAAAACAATGATTGACAGGTTCCAGCCAGGGGAGGGCGCTCGTCGTTAATTAAGACAATGATTGACAGGTTCCAGCCAGGGGAGGGCGCTCGCCGTTAATTAAAACAATGATTGACAGGTTCCAGCCAGGGGAGGGCGCTCGCCGTTAATTAAAACAATGATTGACAGGTTCCAGCCAGGGGAGGGCGCTCGTCGTTAATTAAAACAATGATTGATAGGTTCCAGCCAGGGGAGGGCGCTCGCCGTTAATTAAAACAATGATTGACAGGTTCCAGCCAGGGGAGGACGCTCGTCGTTAATTAAAACAATGATTGACAGGTTCCAGCCAGGGGAGGACGCTCGCCGTTAATTAAAACAATGATTGACAGGTTCCAGCCAGGGGAGGACGCTCGTCGTTAATTAAAACAATGATTGACAGGTTCCAGCCAGGGGAG
This sequence comes from Paraescarpia echinospica, assembly GCA_020002185.1. Taxonomy (NCBI): domain Eukaryota; kingdom Metazoa; phylum Annelida; class Polychaeta; order Sabellida; family Siboglinidae; genus Paraescarpia; species Paraescarpia echinospica. The sequence continues at coordinate 3,552 of JAHLWY010002804.1, read as the reverse complement.
GACGCTCGCCGTTAATTAAAACAATGATTGACAGGTTCCAGCCAGGGGAGGACGCTCGTCGTTAATTAAAACAATGATTGACAGGTTCCAGCCAGGGGAGGACGTTCGCCGTTAATTAAAACAATGATTGACAGGTTCCAGCCAGGGGAGGACGCTCGCCATTAATTAAAACAATGATTGACAGGTTCCAGCCAGGGGAGGGCGCTCGCCGTTAATTAAAACAATGATTGACAGGTTCCACCCAGGGGAGGGCGCTCGTCGTTAATTAAAACAATGATTGACAGGTTCCACCCAGGGGAGGGCGCTCGCCGTTAATTAAAACAATGATTGGCAGGTTCCAGCCAGGGGAGGACGCTCGTCGTTAATTAAAACAATGATTGACAGGTTCCAGCCAGGGGAGGACGCTCGCCGTTAATTAAAACAATGATTGACAGGTTCCAGCCAGGGGAGGACGCTCGCCGTTAATTAAAACAATGATTGACAGGTTCCAGCCAGGGGAGGACGCTCGTCGTTAATTAAAACAATGATTGACAGGTTCCAGCCAGGGGAGGACGCTCGCCGTTAATTAAAACAATGATTGACAGGTTCCAGCCAGGGGAGGACGCTCGCCGTTAATTAAAACAATGATTGACAGGTTCCAGCCAGGGGAGGACGCTCGTCGTTAATTAAAACAATGATTGACAGGTTCCAGCCAGGGGAGGACGTTCGCCGTTAATTAAAACAATGATTGACAGGTTCCAGCCAGGGGAGGACGCTCGCCATTAATTAAAACAATGATTGACAGGTTCCAGCCAGGGGAGGGCGCTCGCCGTTAATTAAAACAATGATTGACAGGTTCCACCCAGGGGAGGGCGCTCGTCGTTAATTAAAACAATGATTGACAGGTTCCACCCAGGGGAGGGCGCTCGCCGTTAATTAAAACAATGATTGGCAGGTTCCAGCCAGGGGAGGACGCTCGTCGTTAATTAAAACAATGATTGACAGGTTCCAGCCAGGGGAGGACGCTCGCCGTTAATTAAAACAATGATTGACAGGTTCCAGCCAGGGGAGGACGCTCGCCGTTAATTAAAACAATGTCGTGGGTCCGAGTGACGTAGCTCTATACATTTACTAGCTCTGAGTATTCGTTTCCACCCACCTGGAGAGTACCCCCGTGTCAGAGAGCTCAGCCATGAAGAGATCCTTGATGAAATCGTTGTCGCTCCTCTGCAGAACATTCGTCAGGTTGCTGCCGAGACGGTCTCGGTTCTTCTCTAGGAAGTTGCTCGCGTTGTACAGAACCTGAGAAACAGCGACAGTCGCCATTACGACGTGCGGGCGAACTGTAGCTTCTTGGATCGAAATTATCGATGGAGTTTAGTTGATGTTTATACATTCATATAGGATGCAATATATATATATATATATATATATATATATACATACATATATATATATACACCCGACCGGGAAGCAACTCCGGTCGCTGGGTGATCCTGGGGGTTAGAGATAGAGACCACCACTCTGTGTGTCCACGACAGGTTACACACTTACCCCCTGAGTGGGATCGAACCACTGTCCCATCGATCGACAGTCCGGTGCTCTACTGCGCGACTACCGCGTTCCACTTAGTTGTATTTCTATTAATGCCCCCCAACTAAACAATAGCGGATACAATTTCGGGTAAGTCGCGCGTCAGATTGCAATTAATTGTAATCATCAGACGGGCATTTGTTTTAATACAAACGTATTACTCGCGCCATCACGTAAACAATCTCCAGGCTTGCTGTCGTACGTGGACAAATCTAATTACCACATAACTTGTTTGTGTTTCACGCGAATGTTAACTGATATCAATGAGTAAACACTATGAAGACTATTTCATCTCAACGTCTCAGGTTTGGTATATGTAGCGATTGTTTTTTCAAACTAGTATAACAAAATAACATTTTTCATACAGCGCATATCCAGTCTGATGGGCAGCTCAAAGCGCTGTGTACTTCTTTCATGGCAGCAATTTTAGTCGGACAACATCGTGACGTATCTGGTAAGCATTCAGTCAAGCTGCAAATACCGCTCCACTATCTTGTATCACATACCTACTGCTACATCCAATGTTCTAACAGCTAAAATGCGCCACATGAACATGCATTACATATCTAGAGCTCCGGCTGACGGTGCTTTGCTCTTACCTTGTCGGCGAAGTGAGTGATGACAAACGCCAGTTCGTCACGCTCCACACCTGTGAAGTTTGGGTGAGCGCCAAGGTTCCTGCGCCAATTGCGGACAAGGGTGACGTCAGTAGATCGCGGAGACTTCGACTCGTCGTCAACAATCGTGAACATGTCCGGCTGTCTCTGTGGTATTGCAACGACAGAGTTGTGTAAAGAAATATGCATTTAATTATCCAGTGTGTGACCAATTCTAGTTTTTACAAATATTTGCTTGGCATATAAATATATGCGGGATAAATAAAGACATATCATATTTCCTCAAATTCGTTATAATAGAACATACCGATTTGAATTAATGTGTGCCATTTTAGTTGATTTCGAAATGTTATGATAGTTCTAATTAGTATTTTTATATTATTGCATATTGTTCACAAGCTGAAGACCCACGACACTTTTATCGTCAGTCGGACCTTAGTGTGATTATAGGTTAGACGTTTACTGTTGTGATTGCAATATTTCCATTGCATTATGCCGATGCGATATTTCAAAGATATTGTGGTAATATCGATCGTGATTGTTTCGTGGTATAGCCAATAGCCGTACAAGCAGTTCCTAGCCGCAGTGACTAGGTAGCGCCATTGCATAGCCTCGGTGGATGTTGATTAGAAATGTAGAATCAGCAAATACTGGCATTATGATCGAATTGCTACTACGGTCGAATATTGCTGAGTGTATGTCGACATTAAATAGCAACTATACAAAATAACGTTGAAAAAACACGTCTACCAAAAGTATTAACACAAGTAACGCTGTCATTAAAATATAGTATCATTATATATTACATTGGCTTGTTCATTTTAGCATCGACCATATCTCACTTTGTTTTGTTAATGTTGTGGTCACTGTCGAGAGTAATGCGTCTTCACATCGACTGTCGCGATGCTTCGACTGTTTATATATTGTTAAATCCCTATCAATACTAACTCCGAACGAAGTCCTCATGTGTCCCGTCGGGCCTAGTCCCTCTTCCCCAAGAAATAACCGCACTATGTCCTCATTGTTGCGGAACTCTATGCGGCTCCAGTCGATGCCTTCGTCCGCGTAGATCGCCTGCTCCGTCGCGAACATGAACGTGTTGAAGAAATACTGCAGCTTCTCGTTGGCGACGTTGATGCACAGCTGCTCAAAGCTGTTGTCTTCGAAATTCTCGAAGCCCGATAGATCGAGGATGCCGATGGAGTTGGAGCTGCTTGGGCTGGAAGATTACATTGGGCGTGTTAAAGCTGAATGCTAGCTGCGTTGACGTCCAGAGATGTATACTTATTAACATAGGACACTCATAGCGAGTCAGCTGAGTGTTGACTGGGTGGATATAAGCACTAATCCTTAACAATGCGAG
>JAHLWY010002803.1:0-10522 GCA_020002185.1 Paraescarpia echinospica | reverse complement strand
CACCATGGCAAAATATACTGACAGTTCTACACGTGTACAACTAATTCAGTGAACATCACGGTTGCCACACCATGGCACAATGGACTGATAGTTCTACATGTGTACACGTAAGTCATTGAACATCATGGATGCCACACCATGGCACAATGTACTGACAGTTCTACACTTGTACAACTAATTCAGTGAACATCATGGTTGCCACACCATGGCACAAAGTACTGACAGTTCTACACGTGTACAACTAATTAAGTGAACATCATGGTTGCCACACCATGGCACAATGGACAGACATTTCTACACGTGTACAAGTAATTCAGTGAACATCATGGTTGCCACAGCATGGCACAATGGACTGACAGTTCTACACGTGTACAAGTAAGTCAGTGAACATCATGGTTGCCACACCATGGCACAATGTACTGACAGTTCTACACTTGTACAACTAATTCAGTGAACATCATGGTTGCCACACCATTGCACAATGGACTGACAGTTCTACACGTGTACAAGTAAGTCAGTGAACATCATGGTTGCCACACAATGACACAATGGACTGACAGTTCTACACGTTTACAAGTAAGTCAGTGAACATCATGGTTGCCACACCATGGCACAATGTACTGACAGTTCTACACGTGTACAACTAATTCAGTGAACATCATGGTTGCCACACCATTCCACAATGGACTGACAGTTCTACACGTGTACAACTAATTAAGTGAACATCATGGTTGCCACACCATGGCACAATGGACTGACAGTTCAACACGTGTACAAGTAAGTCAGTGATCATCATGGTTGCCAAACAATGACACAATGGACTAACAGTTCTACACGTGTACAAGTAAGTCAGTGAACATCATGGTTGCCACACCATGGCACAATGGACTGACAGTTCTACACGTGTACAAGTAAATCTGTGAACGCCATGGTTGCCACACCATGGCACAATGGACTGACAGTTCTACACGTGTACAACTAATTCAGTGAACATCATGGTTGCCACACCATGGCACAATGGACTGAAGGTTCTTCACGTGTACAAGTAAGTCAGTGAACATCATGGTTGCCACACCAAGGCACAATGGACTGACAGTTCTACACGTGTACAAGTAAGTCAGTGAACATCATGGTTGTCACACTATGGGACAATGGACTGACAGTTCTACACGTGTACAAGTAAGTCAGTGAACATCATGGTTGCCACACCATGGCACAATGGACTGACAGTTATACACGTGTACAACTAATTCAGTGAACATCATGGATGCCACATCATGGCACAATGGACTGACAGTTGTACACGTGTACACCTAATTCAGTGAACACCATGGCTGCCACACCGTGGCAAAATATACTGACAGTTCTACACGTGTACAAGTAATTCAGTGAACATCATGGTTGCCACACCATGGCACAATGGACTGATAGTTCTACACGCGTACAAGTAAGGCAGTGAACATCATTGTTGCCACACCATGGCACAATGTACTGACAGTTCTACATGTGTACAACTAATTTAGTGAACATCATGGTTGCCACACCATGGCAAAAAGTACTGACAGTTCTACACGTGTACAACTAATTAAGTGAACATCATGGTTGCCACACCATGGCACAATGGACTGACATTTCTACACGTGTACAAGTAATTCAGTGAACATCATGGTTGCCACAGCATGGCACAATGGACTGACAGTTCTACACGTGTACAAGTAAGTCAGTGAACATCATGGTTGCCACACCATGGCACAATGTACTGACAGTTCTACACGTGTACAACTAATTCAGTGAACATCATGGTTGCCACACCATTCCACAATGGACTGACAGTTCTACACGTGTACAACTAATTAAGTGAACATCATGGTTGCCACACCATGGCACAATGGACTGACAGTTCTATACGTGTACAAGTAAGTCAGTGAACATCATGGTTGCCACACAATGACACAATGGACTGACAGTTCTACACGTGTACAAGTAAGTCAGTGAACATCATGGTTGCCACACCATGGCACAATGTACTGACAGTTCTACACGTGTACAACTAATTCAGTGAACATCATGGTTGCCACACCATTCCACAATGGACTGACAGTTCTACACGTGTACAACTAATTAAGTGAACATCATGGTTGCCACACCATGGCACAATGGACTGACAGTTCAACACGTGTACAAGTAAGTCAGTGATCATCATGGTTGCCACACAATGACACAATGGACTAACAGTTCTACACGTGTACAAGTAAGTCAGTGAACATCATGGTTGCCACACCATGGCACAATGGACTGACAGTTCTACACGTGTACAAGTAAGTCTGTGAACGCCATGGTTGCCACACCATGGCACAATGGACTGACAGTTCTACACGTGTACAAGTAAGTCAGTGAACATCATGGTTGCCACACCATGGCACAATGGACTGACAGTTCTACACGAGTACAAGTAAGTCAGTGAACATCATGGTTGCCACACCATGGCACAATGTACTTACAGTTCTACACGTGTACAACTAATTCAGTGAACATCATGGTTGCCACACCATGGCACAATGGACTGAAGGTTCTTCACGTGTATAAGTAATTCAGTGAACATCATGGTTGCCACACCATGGCACAATGGACTGACAGTTCTACACGTGTACAAGTAAGTCAGTGAACATCATGGTTGCCACACCATGGCACAATGGACTGACAGTTCTACACGTGTACAAGTAAGTCAGTGAACATCATGGTTGCCACACAATGGCACAATGTACTGACAGTTCTACACGTGTACAACTAATTCAGTGAAAATCATGGTTGCCACACCATTGCACAATGGACTGACGGTTCTTCACGTGTACAAGTAAGTCAGTGAACAACATGGTTGCCACACCATGGCACAATGGACTGACAGTTCTACACGTGTACAAGTAAGTCAGTGAACATCATGGTTGTCACACAATGGCACAATGTACTGACAGTTCTACACGTGTACAACTAATTCAGTGAACATCATGGTTGCCACACCATGGCACAATTAACTGAAGGTTCTTCACGTGTACATGTAAGTCAGTGAACATCATGGTTGCCACACCATGGCACAATGGACTGACAGTTCTACACGTGTACAAGTAAGTCAGTGAACATCATGGTTGCCACACTATGGGACAATGGACTGACAGTTCTACACGTGTACAAGTAAGTCAGTGAACATCATGGTTGCCACACCATGGCACAATGGACTGACAGTTATACACGTGTACAACTAATTCAGTGAACATCGTGGTTGCCACACCATACCACAATGGACTGACAGTTCTACACGTGTACAATTAAGTCAGTGAACATCATGGTTGCCACACCATGGCACAATGGACTGACAGTTCTACACGTGTACAACTAATTCAGTGAACATCATGGTTGCCACACCATGGCACAATGGACTGATAGTTCTACATGTGTACAAGTAAGTCAGTGAACATCATGGTTGCCACACCATGGCACAATGTACTGACAGTTCTACACGTGTACAACTAATTTAGTGAACATCATGGTTGCCACACCATGGCACAAAGTACTGACAGTTCTACACGTGTACAACTAATTAAGTGAACATCATGGTTGCCACACCATGGCACAATGGACTGACATTTCTACACGTGTACAAGTAATTCAGTGAACATCATGGTTGCCACACATGGCACAATGGACTGACAGTTCTACACGTGTACAAGTAAGTCAGTGAACATCATGGTTGCCACACCATGGCACAATGTACTGACAGTTCTACACGTGTACAACTAATTCAGTGAACATCATGGTTGCCACACCATTGCACAATGGACTGACAGTTCTACAAGTGTACAACTAATTAAGTGAACATCATGGTTGCCACACCATGGCACATTGGACTGACAGGTCTACACGTGTACAAGTAAGTCAGTGAACATCATGGTTGCCACACAATGACACAATGGACTGACAGTTCTACACGTGTACAAGTAAGTCAGTGAACATCATGGTTGCCACACCATGGCACAATGTACTGACAGTTCTACACGTGTACAACTAATTCAGTGAACATCATGGTTGCCACACCATGGCACAATGGACTGACAGTTCTACACGTGTACAAGTAAGTCAGTGAACATCATGGTTGCCACACCATGGCACAATGGACTGACAGTTCTACACGTGTACAAGTAAGTCAGTGAACATCATGGTTGCCACACTATGGGACAATGGACTGACAGTTCGACCCGTGTACAAGTAAGTCAGTGAACATCATGGATGCCACACCATGGCACAATGGACTGAGAGTTATACACGTGTACAACTAATTCAGTGAATATCATGGTTGCCACACCATGGCACAATGGACTGACAGTTCTACACGTGTACAACTATTTTAGTGAACATCATGGTTGCCACACCATTGCACAAAGTACTGACAGTTCTGCACGTGTACAACTAATTAAGTGAACATCATGGTTGCCACACCATGGCACAATGGACTGACATTTCTACACGTGTACAAGTAATTCAGTGAACACCATGGTTGTCACAGCATGGCACAATGGACTGACAGTTCTACACGTGTACAAGTAAGTCAGTGAACATCATGGTTGCCACACCATAGCACAATGTACTGACAGTTCTACACGTGTACAACTAATTCAGTGAACATCATGGTTGCCACACCATGGCACAATGGACTGACAGTTCTACACGTGTACAAGTAAGTCAGTGAACATCATGGTTGCCACACAAAGACACAATGGACTGACAGTTCTACACGTGTACAAGTAAGTCAGTGAACATCATGGTTGCCACTGCATGGCACAATGGACTGACAGTTCTACACGTGTACAAGTAAGTCAGTGAACATCATGGTTGCCACACCATGGCACAATGTACTGACAGTTCTACACGTGTACAACTAATTCAGTGAACATCATGGTTGCCACACCATGGCACAATGGACTGACGGTTCTTTACGTGTACAAGTAAGTCAATGAACATCATGGTTGCCACACCATGGCACAATGGACTGACAGTTCTACACGTGTACTAGTAAGTCAGTGAACATCATGGTTGCCACACCATGGCACAATGGACTGACAGTTCTACACGTGTACAAGTAAGTCAGTGAACATCATGGTTGCCACACTATGGGACAATGGACTGACAGTTCGACACGTGTACAAGTAAGTCAGTGAACATCATGGATGCCACACCATGGCAAAATGGACTGAAAGTTATACACGTGTACAACTAATTCAGTGAACCTCATGGTTGCCACACCATGGCACAATGGACTGACAGTTGTACACGTGTACAACTACTTCAGTGAACATCATGGTTTCCACCCATGGCACAATGGACTGACAGTTCTACACGTGTACAACTAATTCAGTGAACATCATGGTTGCCACACCATGGCAAAATATACTGACAGTTCTACACGTGTACAAGTAAGTCAGTGAACATCATGGTTGCCACACCATGGCACAATGTACTGACAGTTCTACACGTGTACAAGTAATTCAGTGAACATCATGGTTGCCACACAATGGCACAATGTACTGACAGTTCTACACGTGTACAACTAATTCAGTGAACATCACGGTTGCCACACCATGGCACAATGGACTGATAGTTCAACATGTGTACAAGTAAGTCAGTGAACATCATGGTTGCCACACCATGGCACAATGTACTGACAGTTCTACACGTGTACAACGAATTTAGTGAACATCATGTTTGCCACACCATGGCACAAAGTACTGACAGTTCTACACGTGTACAACTAATTAAGTGAACATCATGGTTGCCACACCATGGCACAATGGACTGACATTTCTACACGTGTACAACTAATTCAGTGAACATCATGGTTGCCACAGCATGGCACAATGGACTGACAGTTCTACACGTGTACAAGTAAGTCAGTGAACATCATGGTTGCAACACCATGGCACAATGTACTGACAGTTCTACAGGTGTACAACTAATTCAGTGAACATCATGGTTGCCACACCATGGCACAATGTACTGAATGTTCTACACGTGTACAACTAATTCAGTGAACATCATGGTTGCCACACCATTGCACAATGGACTGACGGTTCTTCACGTGTACAAGTAAGTCAGTGAACATCATGGTTGCCACACCATGGCACAATGGACTGACAGTTCTACACGTGTACAAGTAAGTCTGTGAACGCCATGGTTGCCACACCATGGCACAATGGACTGATAGTTCTACATGTGTACAAGTAAGTCAGTGAACATCATGGTTGCCACACCATGGCACAATGTACTGACAGTTCTACACGTGTACAACGAATTTAGTGAACATCATGGTTGCCACACCATGGCACAAAGTACTGACAGTTCTACACGTGTACAACTAATTAAGTGAACATCATGGTTGCCACACCATGGCACAATGGACTGACATTTTTACACGTGTACAACTAATTCAGTGAACATCATGGTTGCCACAGCATGGCACAATGGACTGACAGTTCTACACGTGTACAAGTAAGTCAGTGAACATCATGGTTGCCACACCATGGCACAATGTACTGACAGTTCTACAGGAGTACAACTAATTCAGTGAACATCATGGTTGCCACACCATGGCACAATGTACTGAATGTTCTACACGTGTACAACTAATTCAGTGAACATCATGGTTGCCACACCATGGCACAATGGACTGACAGTTCTATACGTGTACAAGTAAGTCAGTGAACATCATGGTTGCCACACCATGACACAATGGACTGACAGTTCTACACGTGTACAAGTAAGTCAGTGAACATCATGGTTGCCACACCATGGCACAATGTACTGACAGTTCTACACGTGTACAACTAATTCAGTGAACATCATGGTTGCCACACCATTCCACAATGGACTGACAGTTCTACACGTGTACAACTAATTAAGTGAACATCATGGTTGCCACACCATGGCACAATGGACTGACAGTTCTACACGTGTACAAGTAAGTCAGTGAACATCATGGTTGCCACACCATGGCACAATGGACTGACAGTTCTACACGTGTACAAGTAAGTCAGTGAACATCATGGTTGCCACAACATGGCACAATGTACTGACAGTTCTACACGTGTACAACTAATTCAGTGAACATCATGGTTGCCACACCATGGCACAATGGACTGACGGTTCTTTACGTGTACAAGTAAGTCAATGAACATCATGGTTGCCACACCATGGCACAATGGACTGACAGTTCTACACGTGTACTAGTAAGTCAGTGAACATCATGGTTGCCACACCATGGCACAATGGACTGACAGTTCTACACGTGTACAAGTAAGTCAGTGAACATCATGGTTGCCACACTATGGGACAATGGACTGACAGTTCGACACGTGTACAAGTAAGTCAGTGAACATCATGGATGCCACACCATGGCACAATGGACTGAAAGTTATACACGTGTACAACTAATTCAGTGAACCTCATGGTTGCCACACCATGGCACAATGGACTGACAGTTGTACACGTGTACAACTACTTCAGTGAACATCATGGTTTCCACCCACGGCACAATGGACTGACAGTTCTACACGTGTACAACTAATTCAGTGAACATCATGGTTGCCACACAATGGCACAATGTACTGACAGTTCTACACGAGTACAACTAATTCAGTGAACATCATGGTTGCCACACCATGGCACAATGGACTGAAGGTTCTTCACGTGTACAAGTAAGTCAGTGAACATCATGGTTGCCACACCATGGCACAATGGACTGACAGTTCTACACGTGTTCAAGTAAGTCAGTGAACATCATGGTTGCCACACTATGGGACAATGGACTGACAGTTCTACACGTGTACAAGTAAGTCAGTGAACATCATGGTTGCTACACCATGGCACAATGGACTGACAGTTATACACGTGTACAACTAATTCAGTGAACATCATGGTTTCCACCCATGGCACAATGGACTGAAGGTTCTTCACGTGTACAAGTAAGTCAGTGAACATCATGGTTGCCACACCATGGCACAATGGACTGACAGATCTACACGTGTACAAGTAAGTCAGTGAACATCATGGTTGCCACACTATGGGACAATGGACTGACAGTTCTACACGTGTACAAGTAAGTCAGTGAACATCATGGTTGCTACACCATGGCACAATGGACTGACAGTTATACACGTGTACAACTAATTCAGTGAACATCATGGTTTCCACCCATGGCACAATGGACTGACAGTTCTACACGTGTACAACTAATTCAGTGAACATCATGGTTGCCACACCATGGCAAAATGTACTGACAGTTCTACACGTGTACAACTAATTCAGTGAACATCACGGTTGCCACACCATGGCACAATGGACTGATAGTTCTACATGTGTACACGTAAGTCAGTGAACATCATGGTTGCCACACCATGGCACAATGTACTGACAGTTCTACACGTGTACAACTAATTTAGTGAACATCATGGTTGCCACACCATGGCACAAAGTACTGACAGTTCTACACGTGTACAACTAATTAAGTGAACATCATGGTTGCCACACCATGGCACAATGGACAGACATTTCTACACGTGTACAAGTAATTCAGTGAACATCATGGTTGCCACAGCATGGCACAATGGACTGACAGTTCAACACGTGTACAAGTAAGTCAGTGAACATCATGGTTGCCACACCATGGCACAATGTACTGACAGTTCTACACGTGTACAACTAATTCAGTGAACATCATGGTTGCCACACCATTCCACAATGGACTGACAGTTCTACACGTGTACAACTAATTAAGTGAACATCATGGTTGCCACACCATGGCACAATGGACTGACAGTTCTACACGTGTACAAGTAAGTCAGTGAACATCATGGTTGCCACACAATGACACAATGGACTGACAGTTCTACACGTTTACAAGTAAGTCAGTGAACATCATGGTTGCCACACCATGGCACAATGTACTGACAGTTCTACACGTGTACAACTAATTCAGTGAACATCATGGTTGCCACACCATTCCACAATGGACTGACAGTTCTACACATATACAACTAATTAAGTGAACATCATGGTTGCCACACCATGGCACAATGGACTGACAGTTCTACACGTGTACAAGTAAGTCAGTGATCATCATGGTTGCCACACAATGACACAATGGACTAACAGTTCTACACGTGTACAAGTAAGTCAGTGAACATCATGGTTGCCACACCATGGCACAATGGACTGACAGTTCTACACGTGTACAAGTAAGTCTGTGAACGCCATGGTTGCCACACCATGCACAATGGACTGACAGTTCTACACGTGTACAACTAATTCAGTGAACATCATGGTTGCCACACCATGGCACAATGGACTGAAGGTTCTTCACGTGTACAAGTAAGTCAGTGAACATCATGGTTGCCACACCAAGGCACAATGGACTGACAGTTCTACACGTGTACAAGTAAGTCAGTGAACATCATGGTTGTCACACTATGGGACAATGGACTGACAGTTCTACACGTGTACAAGTAAGTCAGTGAACATCATGGTTGCCACACCATGGCACAATGGACTGACAGTTATACACGTGTACAACTAATTCAGTGAACATCATGGATGCCACATCATGGCACAATGGACTGACAGTTGTACACGTGTACACCTAATTCAGTGAACACCATGGCTGCCACACCGTGGCAAAATATACTGACAGTTCTACACGTGTACAAGTAATTCAGTGAACATCATGGTTGCCACACCATGGCACAATGGACTGATAGTTCTACACGTGTACAAGTAAGTCAGTGAACATCATGGTTGCCACACCATGGCACAATGTACTGACAGTTCTACATGTGTACAACTAATTTAGTGAACATCATGGTTGCCACACCATGGCAAAAAGTACTGACAGTTCTACACGTGTACAACTAATTAAGTGAACATCATGGTTGCCACACCATGGCACAATGGACTGACATTTCTACACGTGTACAAGTAATTCAGTGAACATCATGGTTGCCACAGCATGGCAAAATGGACTGACAGTTATACACGTGTACAAGTAAGTCAGTGAACATCATGGTTGCCACACCATGGCACAATGTACTGACAGTTCTACACGTGTACAACTAATTCAGTGAACATCATGGTTGCCACACCATTCCACAATGGACTGACAGTTCTACACGTGTACAACTAATTAAGTGAACATCATGGTTGCCACACCATGGCACAATGGACTGACAGTTCTATACGTGTACAAGTAAGTCAGTGAACATCATGGTTGCCACACAATGACACAATGGACTGACAGTTCTACACGTGTACAAGTAAATCAGTGAACATCATGGTTGCCACACCATGGCACAATGTACTGACAGTTCTACACGTGTACAACTAATTCAGTGAACATCATGGTTGCCACACCATTCCACAATGGACTGACAGTTCTACACGTGTACAAGTAATTAAGTGAACATCATGGTTGCCACACCATGGC
>JAHLWY010002802.1:0-10531 GCA_020002185.1 Paraescarpia echinospica | reverse complement strand
CAGCCCATCTGTCTCACTTCCTTCTATTGGCAGTCTACTCGGCCCATCTGTCTCGCTTCCTTCTATTGGCAGTCTACTCGGTCCATCTGCCTCGCTTCCTTCTATTGGCAGTCTACTCGGCCAATCTGTCTCGCTTCCTCCTACTGGCAGTCTACTCAGTCCATCTGTCTCGCTTCCTTCTATTGGCAGTCTACTCGGCCCATCTGTCTCGCTTCCTTCTATTGGCAGTCTACTCAGTCCATCTGCCTCACTTCCTTCTATTGGCAGTCTACTCGGCCCATCTATCTCGCTTCCTTCTACTAGCAGTCTACTCGGTCCATCTGCCTCGCTTCCTTCTATTGGCAGTCAACTCGGTCCATCTGCCTCGCTTCCTTCTATTAGCAGTCTACTCGGTCTATTTGCCTCGCTTCCTTCTATTGGCAGTCTACTCGGCCCATCTGTCTCGCTTCCTTCTGTTGGCAGTCTACTCGGTCCATCTGTCTCGCTTCCTTCTACTGGCATTCTACTCGGTCCATCTGCCACGCTTCCTTCTATCGGCAGTCTACTAGGCCCATCTGTCTCGCTTCCTTCTATTGGCAGTCTACTCAGCCCATCTGCCTCGTTTCCTTCTATTGGCAGTCTACTCGGCCCATCTGTCTCGCTTCCTTCTATTGGCAGTCTACTCGGCCAATCTGTCTCGCTTCCTTCTACTGGCAGTCTACACAATCCATCTGTCTCGCTTCCTTCTACTGGCAGTCTACTCGGTGCATCTGCCTCGCTTCCTTCTATTGGCAGTCTACTCGGTCCATCTGCCTCGCTTCCTTCTATTGGCAGTCTACTTGGTCCATCTGTCTCGCTTCTTTCTATTGGCAGTCTGCTCGGCCCATCTGTCTCGCTTCCTTCTATTGGCAGTCTACTCGGCCTATCTGTCTCGCTTCCTCCTATTGGCAGTCTACTCAGCCCATCTGCGTCACTTTCTTCTATTGGCAGTGTACTCGGCCCATCTGTCTCGCTTTCCTTCTATTGGCAGTCTACTCGGCCCATATGTCTCGCTTCCTTCTATTGGCAGTCTACTCGGCCTATCTGTCTCGCTTCCTCCTATTGGCAGTCTACTCAGCCCATCTGCGTCACTTTCTTCTATTGGCAGTGTACTCGGCCCATCTGTCTCGCTTTCCTTCTATTTGGCAGTCTACTCGGCCCATACGTCTCGCTTTTCTTCTATTGGCAATCTACTCGGCCCATCTGTCTCGCTTTTCTTCTATTGGCAATCTACTCGGCCCATATGTCTCGCTTCCTTCTATTGGCAGTCTACTCGGCCCATTTGTCTCGCTTTCCTTCTATTGGCAGTCTACTCGGCCCATCTGCTTCGCTTCCTTCTATTGGCAGTTTACTCGGCCCATCTGTCTCGCTTCCTTCTATTGGCAGTCTACTCAGCCCATCTGTCTCACTTCCTTTGATTGGCAGTCTACTCGGTCCATCTGCCTCGCTTCCTTCTATTGGCAGTCTACTCGGCCAATCTGTCTCGCTTCCTTCTACTGGCAGTCTACTCAGTCCATCTGTCTCGCTTCCTTCTATTGGCAGTCTACTCGGCCCATCTGTTTCGCTTCCTTCTATTGGCTGTCTACTCGGTGCATCTGCCTCGCTTCCTTCTATTGGCAGTTTACTCGGCCTATCTTGTCTTGCTTCCTCCTATTGGCAGTCTACTCGGCCTATCTATCTCGCTTTCCTTCTATTGGCAGTCTACTCGTCCCATCTGTCTCGCTTCCTTCTACTGGCAGTCTACTCGGCCCATCTGCCTCGCTTCCTTCTATTGGCAGTGTACTCGGCCCATCTGCCTCGCTTCCTTCTATTGGCAGTTTACTCGGCCCATCTGTCTCGCTTCCTTCTATTGGCAGTCTACTCAGCCCATCTGTCTCGCTTCCTTCTATTGGCAGTCTACTCGGTCCATCTGTCTCGCTTCCTTCTATTGGCAGTCTACTCGGTCCATGTGCCTCGCTTCCTTCTATTGGCAGTCTATTCGGTCCATCTGCCTCGCTTCCTTCTATTGGCAGTCTACTCGGTCCATCTACCTCGCTTCCTTCTATTGGCAGTCTACTCGGCCCATCTGTTTCGCTTCCTTCTATTGGCAGTCTACTCGGCCAATCTGTCTCGCTTCCTTCTACTGGCAGTCTACTCAGTCCATCTGTCTCGCTTCCTTCTACTGGCAGTCTACTCGGTGCATCTGCCTCGCTTCCTTCTATTGGCAGTCTACTTGGTCCATCTGTCTCGCTTCTTTCTATTGGCAGTCTACTCGGCCCATCTGTCTCGCTTCCTTCTATTGGCAGTCTACTCGGCCTATCTGTCTCGCTTCCTCCTATTGGCAGTCTACTCAGCCCATCTGCGTCACTTTCTTCTATTGGCAGTGTACTCGGCCTATCTGTCTCGCTTTTCTTCTATTGGCAGTCTACTCGGCTCATCTGTCTCGCTTTCCTTCTATTGGCAGTCTACTCGGCCCATCTGCTTCGCTTCCTTCTATTGGCAGTCTACTCAGTCCATCTGTCTCGCTTCCTTCTATTGGCAGTCTACTCGGTCCATCTGCCTCGCTTCCTTCTATTGGCAGTCTACTCAGTCCATCTACCTCGCTTCCTTCTATTGGCAGTCTACTCGGCCCACTTGTCTCGCTTCCTTCTATTGGCAGTCTACTCGGTCCATCTGTCTCGCTTCCTTCTATTGGCAGTCTACTCGGTCCATCTGCCTCGCTTCCTTCCATTGGCAGTCTACTCGGCCAATCTGTCTCGCTTCCTTCTACTGGCAGTCTACTCAGTCCACCTGTCTCGCTTCCTTCTATTGGCAGTCTACTCGGCCCATCTGTCTCGCTTCCTTCTACTAGCAGTCTACTCGGTCCATCTGCCTCGCTTCCTTCTATTGGCAGTCAACTCGGTCCATCTGCCTCGCTTCCTTCTATTAGCAGTCTACTCGGTCTATTTACCTCGCTTCCTTCTATTGGCAGTCTACTCGGCCCATCTGTCTCGCTTCCTTCTATTGGCAGTCTACTCAGCCCATCTGCTTCACTTCCTTCTATTGGCAGTCTACTCAGCCTATCTGTCTCGCTTTCCTTCTATTGGCAGTCTACTCGGCCCATCTGTCTCGCTTCCTTCTATTGGCAGTCTAATCGGCCCATCTGTCTCGCTTCCTTCTGCTAGCAGTCTACTCGGTCCATCTGTCTCGCTTCCTTCTACTGGCATTCTACTCGGTCCATCTGCCACGCTTCCTTCTATCGGCAGTCTACTAGGCCCATCTGTCTCGCTTCCTTCTATTGGCAGTCTAATCAGCCCATCTGCCTCGTTTCCTTCTATTGGCAGTCTACTCGGCCCATCTGTCTCGCTTCCTTCTATTGGCAGTCTACTCGGCCAATCTGTCTCGCTTCCTTCTACTGGCAGTCTACACAGTCCATCTGTCTCGCTTCCTTCTACTGGCAGTCTACTCGGTGCATCTGCCTCGCTTCCTTCTATTGGCAGTCTACTCGGTCCATCTGCCTCGCTTCCTTCTATTGGCAGTCTACTTGGTCCATCTGTCTCGCTTCTTTCTATTGGCAGTCTACTCGGCCCATCTGTCTCGCTTCCTTCTATTGGCAGTCTACTCGGCCTATCTGTCTCGCTTCCTCCTATTGGCAGTCTACTCAGCCCATCTGCGTCACTTTCTTCTATTGGCAGTGTACTCGGCCCATCTGTCTCGCTTTCCTTCTATTGGCAGTCTACTCGGCCCATATGTCTCGCTTCCTTCTATTGGCAGTCTACTCGGCCTATCTGTCTCGCTTCCTCCTATTGGCAGTCTACTCAGCCCATCTGCGTCACTTTCTTCTATTGGCAGTGTGCTCAGCCCCATCTATCTCCGCTTCCTATTTGGCAGTCTGCTCTGGCCCATTACGTCTCGCTTTTCTTCTGTTGGCAGTCTGCTCATTGCATCTGTCTCAGCACTGCTTCTGGTAGCGTCTACTCGTCCCATCTGTCTCGCTTCCTTCTACTGGCAGTCTACTCGGCCCATCTGCCTCGCTTCCTTCTATTGGCAGTGTACTCGGCCCATCTGCCTCGCTTCCTTCTATTGGCAGTCTACTCGGCCCATCTGTCTCGCTTCCTTCTATTGGCAGTCTACTCAGCCCATCTGTCTCGCTTCCTTCTATTGGCAGTCTACTCGGTCCATCTGCGCCGGCACCGGCTTCTGGCTTGGCGGTCTACTCCCGGCCAGCCTGTCACTGCTTCCTTCTGACCCGGCTGGCAGTCCTGCTCGGCCCATCCTGTCTGCGCTTCCTTCTACTGGCAGTCTACTCGGCCCATCTGCCTCGCTTCCTTCTATTGGCAGTGTACTCGGCCCATCTGCTTCGCTTCCTTCTATTGGCAGTTTACTCGGCCCATCTGTATCGCTTCCTTCTATTGGCAGTCTACTCAGCCCATCTGTCTCACTTCCTTTGATTGGCAGTCTAGTCAGCCCATCTGTCTCGCTTCATTCTATTGGCAGTCTACTCGGCCCATCTGTCTCGCTTCCTTCTATTGGCAGTCTACTCAGTCCATCTACCTCGCTTCCTTCTATTGGCAGTCTACTCGGCCCACTTGTCTAGCTTCCTTCTATTGGCAGTCTGCTCGGCCCATCTGTCTCGCTTCCTTCTATTGGCAGTCTACTCGGCCTATCTGTCTCGCTTCCTCCTAATGGCAGTCTACTCAGCCCATCTGCGTCACTTTCTTCTATTGGCAGTGTACTCGGCCCATCTGTCTCGCTTTCCTTCTATTGGCAGTCTACTCGGCCCATATGTCTCGCTTCCTTCTATTGGCAGTCTACTCGGCCTATCTGTCTCGTTTCCTCCTATTTGCAGTCTACTCAGCCCATCTGCGTCACTTTCTTCTATTGGCAGTGTACTCGGCCCATCTGTCTCGCTTTCCTTCTATTGGCAGTCTACTCGGCCCATATGTCTCGCTTTTCTTCTATTGGCAATCTACTCGGCCCATCTGTCTCGCTTTCCTTCTATTGGCAGTCTACTCGGCCCATATGTCTCGCTTCCTTCTATTGGCAGTCTACTCGGCCTATCTGTCTCGTTTTACTTCTATTGGCAGTCTACTCGGCCCATCTGTATCGCTTTCCTTCTATTGGCAGTCTACTCGGCCCATCTGCTTCGCTTCCTTCTATTGGCAGTTTACTCGGCCCATCTGTCTCGCTTCCTTCTATTGGCAGTTTACTCGGCCCATCTGTCTTGCTTCCTTCTATTGGCAGTCTACTCGGCCTATCTATCTCGCTTTCCTTCTATTGGCAGTCTACTCGGCCCATCTGTCTCGCTTCCTTCTACTGGCAGTCTACTCGGCCTATCTGTCTCGCTTCCTTCTATTGGCAGTGTACTCGGCCCATCTGCCTCGCTTCCTTCTATTGGCAGTTTACTCGGCCCATCTGTCTCGCTTCCTTCTATTGGCAGTCTACTCAGCCCATCTGTCTCACTTCCTTTGATTGGCAGTCTAGTCAGCCCATCTGTCTCGCTTCCTTCTATTGGCAGTCTACTCGGCCCATCTGTCTCGCTTCCTTCTGCTGGCAGTCTACTCAGCCCATCTGCCTCGTTTCCTTCTATTGGCAGTCTACTCAGCCCATCTGTCTCGCTTCCTTCTACTGGCAGTCTACTCGGCCCATCTGTCTCGCTTCCTTCTATTGGCAGTCTACTCGGCCCATCTGTCTCGCTTCCTTCTATTGGCAGTCTACTCGGCCCATCTGTCTCGCTTCCTTCTATTGGCAGTCTACTCGGCCCATCTGTCTCGCTTCCTTCTATTGGCAGTCTACTCGGTCCATCTGCCTTGCTTCCTTCTATTGGCAGTCTACTCAGCCCATTTGCGTCACTTCCTTCTATTGGCAGTCAACTCGGCCTATCTGTCTCGCTTTCCTTCTATTGGCAGTCTACTCGGCCCATCTCTCTCGCTTCCTTCTATTGGCAGTCTAATCGGCCCATCTGTCTCGCTTCCTTCTACTAGCAGTCTACTCGGTCCATCCGTCTCGCTTCCTTCTACTGGCAGTCTACTCGGTCCATCTTCCTCGCTTCCTTCTATTGGCAGTCTACTTGGTCCATCTGCCTCGCTTCTTCTATTGGCAGTCTACTCGGCCCATCTGTCTCTCTTCCTTCTATTGGCAGTCTACTCAGCCCATCTGCCTCGTTTCCTTCTATTGGCAGTCTACTCAGCCCATCTGTCTCGCTTCCTTCTACTGGCAGTCTACTCGGCCCATCTGTCTCGCTTCCTTCTATTGGCAGTCTACTCGGCCCATCTGTCTCGCTTCCTTCTATTGGCAGTCTACTCGGACCATCTGTTTCACTTCCTTCTATTGGCAGTCTACTCGGTCCATCTACCTCGCTTCCTTCTATTGGCAGTCTACTCGGCCCATCTGTCTCGCTTCCTTCTATTGGCAGTCTACTCAGTCCATCTGCCTCACTTCCTTCTATTGGCAGTCTACTCGGCCCATCTATCTCGCTTCCTTCTAATAGCAGTCTACTCGGTCCATCTGCCTCGCTTCCTTCTATTGGCAGTCAACTCGGTCCATCTGCCTCGCTTCCTTCTATTAGCAGTCTACTCGGTCTATTTACCTCGCTTCCTTCTATTGGCAGTCTACTCGGCCCATCTGTCTCGCTTCCTTCTGTTGGCAGTCTACTCGGTCCATCTGTCTCGCTTCCTTCTATTGGCAGTCTACTCGGTCCATCTGCCTCGCTTCCTTCTATTGGCAGTCTACTCGGCCCATCTGTCTCGCTTCCTCCTACTGGCAGTCTACTCAGTCCATCTGTCTCGCTTCCTTCTACTGGCAGTCTACTCGGTCCATCTGCCTCGTTTCCTTCTACTGGCAGTCTACTCGGTCCATCTGCCTCGCTTCCTTCTATTGGCAGTCTACTCGGTCCATCTGTCTCGCTTCCTTCTATTGGCAGTCTACTCGGTCCATCTGCCTCGCTTCCTTCTATTGGCAGTCTACTCGGTCCATCTACCTCGCTTCCTTCTATTGGCAGTCTACTCGGCCCATCTGTCTCTCTTCTTTCTATTGGCAGTCTACTCGGTCCATCTGTCTCGCTTCCTTCTATTGGCAGTCTACTCGGCCCATCTGTCTCTCTTCCTTCTATTGGCAGTCTACTCAGCCCATCTGCCTCGTTTCCTTCTATTGGCAGTCTACTCAGCCCATCTGTCTCGCTTCCTTCTACTGGCAGTCTACTCGGCCCATCTGTCTCGCTTCCTTCTATTGGCAGTCTACTCGGTCCATCTGTTTCACTTCCTTCTATTGGCAGTCTACTCGGTCCATCTACCTCGCTTCCTTCTATTGGCAGTCTACTCGGCCCATCTGTCTCGCTTCCTTCTATTGGCAGTCTACTCAGTCCATCTGCCTCACTTCCTTCTATTGGCAG
The DNA here is from genome assembly GCA_020002185.1 of Paraescarpia echinospica. Taxonomy (NCBI): domain Eukaryota; kingdom Metazoa; phylum Annelida; class Polychaeta; order Sabellida; family Siboglinidae; genus Paraescarpia; species Paraescarpia echinospica. The sequence goes on along the minus strand of JAHLWY010002802.1, from coordinate 3,165 downwards.
TCTACTCGGCCCATCTATCTCGCTTCCTTCTAATAGCAGTCTACTCGGTCCATCTGCCTCGCTTCCTTCTATTGGCAGTCAACTCGGTCCATCTGCCTCGCTTCCTTCTATTAGCAGTCTACTCGGTCTATTTACCTCGCTTCCTTCTATTGGCAGTCTACTCGGCCCATCTGTCTCGCTTCCTTCTATTGGCAGTCTACTCGGTCCATCTGTCTCGCTTCCTTCTATTGGCAGTCTACTCGGTCCATCTGCCTCGCTTCCTTCTATTGGCAGTCTACTCGGCCAATCTGTCTCACTTCCTCCTACTGTCAGTCTACTCAGTCCATCTGTCTCGCTTCCTTCTACTGGCAGTCTACTCGGTCCATCTGCCTCGTTTCCTTCTACTGGCAGTCTACTCGGTCCATCTGTCTCGCTTCCTTCTATTGGCAGTCTACTCGGTCCATGTGCCTCGCTTCCTTCTATTGGCAGTCTATTCGGTCCATCTGCCTCACTTCCTTCTATTGGCAGTCTACTCGGTCCATCTACCTCGCTTCCTTCTATTGGCAGTCTACTCGGCCCAACTGTTTCGCTTCCTTCTATTGGCAGTCTACTCGGCCCATCTGTCTCGCTTCCTTCTATTGGCAGTCTACTCGGTCCATCTGCCTCGCTTCCTTCTATTGGCAGTCTTATCGGTCCATCTGCCTCGCTTCCTTCTATTGGCAGTCTACTTGGTCCATCTGCCTCGCTTCCTTCTATTGGCAGTCTACTCGGCCCATCTTTCTCGCTTCCTTCTATTGGCAGTCTACTCAGCCCATCTGCCTCGTTTTCTTCTATTGGCAGTCTACTCGGCCCATCTGTCTCACTTCCTTCTACTGGCAGACTACTCGGCCCATCTGTCTCGCTTTCTTCTATTGGCAGTCTACTCGGCCCATCTGTCTCGCTTCCTTCTATTGGCAGTCTACTCGGTCCATCCGCCTCGCTTCCTTCTATTGGCAGTCTACTCGGTCCATCTGCCTCGCTTCCTTCTACTGGCAGTCTACTCGGCCCATCTGTCTCGCTTCCTTCTATTGGCAGTCTACTCGGTCCATCTGCCTTGCTTCCTTTTATTGGCAGTCTATTCAGCCCATCTGCGTCACTTCCTTCTATTGGCAGTCAACTCGGCCTATCTGTCTCGCTTTCCTTCTATTGGCAGTCTACTCGGCCCATCTGTCTCGCTTCCTTCTATTGGCAGTCTAATCGGCCCATCTGTCTCGCTTCCTTCTACTAGCAGTCTACTCGGTCCATCCGTCTCGCTTCCTTCTACGGGCAGTCTACTCGGTCCATCTGCCACGCTTCCTTCTATTGGCAGTCTACTTGGTCCATCTGCCTCGCTTCCTTCTATTGGCGGTCTACTCGGCCCATCTGTCTCTCTTCCTTCTATTGGCAGTCTACTCAGCCCATCTGCCTCGTTTCCTTCTATTGGCAGTCTACTCAGCCCATCTGTCTCGCTTCCTTCTACTGGCAGTCTACTCTGCCCATCTGTCTCGCTTCCTTCTATTGGCAGTCTACTCGGCCCATCTGTCTCGCTTCCTTCTATTGGCAGTCTACTCGGTCCATCTGTTTCACTTCCTTCTATTGGCAGTCTACTCGGTCCATCTACCTCGCTTCCTTCTATTGGCAGTCTACTCGGTCCATCTGTCTCGCTTCCTTCTATTGGCAGTCTACTCGGCCCATCTGTCTCGCTTCCTTCTATTGGCAGTCTACTCAGTCCATCTGCCTCACTTCCTTCTATTGGCAGTCTACTCGGCCCATCTATCTCGCTTCCTTCTACTAGCAGTCTACTCGGTCCATCTGCCTCGCTTCCTTCTATTGGCAGTCAACTCGGTCCATCTGCCTCGCTTCCTTCTATTAGCAGTCTACTCGGTCTATTTACCTCGCTTCCTTCTATTGGCAGTCTACTCGGCCCATCTGTCTCGCTTCCTTCTATTGGCAGTCTACTCGGTCCATCTGCCTCGCTTCCTTCTATTGGCAGTCTACTCGGCCAATCTGTCTCGCTTCCTCCTACTGGCAGTCTTCTCAGTCCATCTGTCTCGCTTCCTTCTACTGGCAGTCTACTCGGTCCATCTGCCTCGTTTCCTTCTATTGGCAGTCTACTCGGTCCATCTGCCTCGCTTCCTTCTATTGGCAGTCTACTCGGACCATCTGTCTCGCTTCCTTCTATTGGCAGTCTACTCAGTCCATCTGCCTCGCTTCCTTCTATTGGCAGTTTACTCGGCCCATCTGTCTCTCTTCCTTCTACTGGCAGTCTACTCGGTCCATCTGCCTCGCTTCCTTCTATTGGCAGTCTACTCGGTCCATCTGTCTCGCTTCCTTCTATTGGCAGTCTACTCGGTCCATCTGCCTTGCTTCCTTCTATTGGCAGTCTACTCGGGCCATCTACCTCGCTTCCTTCTATTGGCAGTCTACTCGGCCCATGTGTCTCACTTCCTTCTATTGGCAGTCTACTCGGCCCATCTGTCTCGCTTCCTTCTATTGGCAGTCTACTCGGCCCATCTGTCTCGCTTCCTTCTATTGGCAGTCTACTCGGCCTATCTGTCTCGCTTCCTCCTATTGGCAGTCTACTCAGCCCATCTGCTTCACTTCCTTCTATTGGCAGTCTACTCAGCCTATCTGTCTCGCTTTCCTTCTATTGGCAGTCTACTCGGCCCATCTGTCTCGCTTCCTTCTATTGGCAGTCTAATCGGCCCATCTGTCTCGCTTCCTTCTACTAGCAGTCTACTCGGTCCATCTGTCTCGCTTCCTTCTACTGGCATTCTACTCGGTCCATCTGCCACGCTTCCTTCTATCGGCAGTCTACTAGGCCCATCTGTCTCGCTTCCTTCTATTGGCAGTCTACTTAGCCCATCTGCCTCGTTTCCTTCTATTGGCAGTCTACTCGGCCCATCTGTCTCGCTTCCTTCTATTGGCAGTCTACTCGGCCAATCTGTCTCGCTTCCTTCTACTGGCAGTCTACACAGTCCATCTGTCTCGCTTCCTTCTACTGGCAGTCTACTCGGTGCATCTGCCTCGCTTCCTTCTATTGGCAGTCTACTCGGTCCATCTGCCTCGCTTCCTTCTATTATACAGTCTACTTGGTCCATCTGTCTCGCTTCTTTCTATTGGCAGTCTACTCGGCCCATCTGTCTCGCTTCCTTCTATTGGCAGTCT
>JAHLWY010002801.1:0-10535 GCA_020002185.1 Paraescarpia echinospica | reverse complement strand
CATGGGTGAAGTGGGAGGACTGCGAGAAGAACACAAAGAGTTGAACAACAATACAGTAGCAGACATTAAGTGATAGGAGGAAAGCCATGGGTGAAGTGGGAGGACTGTGAGAAGAACACAAAGAGCTGTACAACAATACAGTATCAGACATTAAGTGATAGGAGGAAAGCCATGGGTGAAGTGGGAGGACTGTGAGAAGAACACAAATAGCTGTACAACAATACAGTATCAGACATTAAGTGATAGGAGGAAAGCCATGGTGAAGTGGGAGGACTGTGAGAAGAACAAAAAGAGCTGTACAACAATACAGTATCAGACATTAAGTGATAGGAGGAAAGCCATGGTGAAGTGGGAGGACTGTGAGAAGAACAAAAAGAGCTGTACAACAATACAGTATCAGACATTAAGTGATAGGAGGAAAGCCATGGGTGACGTGGACGGACTGTGAGAAGAACACAAAGAGCTGTACAACAATACAGTATCAGACATTAAGTGATAGGAGGAAAGCCATGGGTGAAGTGGGAGGACTGCGAGAAGAACACAAAGAGCTGTACAACAATACAGTATCAGACATTAAGTGATAGGAGGAAAGCCGTGGGTGAAGTGGGAGGACTGCGAGAAGAACACAAAGAGCTGTACAACAATACAGTATCAGACATTAAGTGATACGAGGAAAGCCATGGTGAAGTGGGAGGACTGTGAGAAGAACAAAAAGAGCTGTACAACAATAGAGTATCAGACAATAAGTGACAGGAGGAAAGCCATGGTTGAAGTGGGAAGACTGCGAGAAGAACAAAAAGAGCTGTCCAACAATACAGTATCATACAATAAGTGATAGGAGGAAAGCCAGGGGTGAAGTGGGAGGACTGCGAGAAGAACACAAAGAGTTGTACATCAATACAGTATCAGACATTAAGTGATAAGAGGAAAGCCATGGGTGGGGTGGGAGGACTGCGAGAAGAACACAAAGAGCTGTACAACAATACAGTATCAGACATTAAGTGATAGGAGGAAAGCTACGGGGGAGGTGAGAGGACTGTGAGAAGAACACAAAGAGATGTACAACAATACAGTATCAGACATTAAGTGATAGGAGGAAAGCCGTGGGTGAAGTGACAGGACTGTAAGAAGAACACAAAGAGCTGTACAACAATACAGTATCAGACATAAAGTGATAGGAGGAAAGCCATGGTGAAGTGGGAGGACTGTGAGAAGAACAAAAAGAGCTGTACAACAATAGAGTATCAGACAATAAGTGACAGGAGGAAAGCCATGGGTGAAGTGGGAAGACTGCGAGAAGAACACAAAGAGCTGTACAAAAATACAGTGTCAGACATTAAGTGATAGGAGGAAACCATGGGTGAAGTGGGCGGACTGTGAGAAGAACACAAAGAGCTGTACAAAAATACAGTGTCAGACATTAAGTGATAGGAGGAAAGCCATGGGTGAAGTGGGCGGACTGCGAGAAGAACACAAAGAGCTGTACAACAATACAGTATCAGACATTAAGTGATAGGAGGAAAGCCATGGGTAAAGAGGGAGGACTGTGAGAAGAACACAAAGAGCTGTACAACAATACAGTATAAGACATTAAGTGATAGGAGGAAAGCCATGGGTGAAGTGGGAGGACTGTGAGAAGAACAAAAAGAGCTGTACAAAAATAGAGTATCAGACAATAAGTGATAGGAGGAAAGCCATGGGTGAATTGGGAAGACTGCGAGAAGAACAAAAAGAGCTGTACAACAATACTGTATCAGACATTAAGTGATAGGAGGAAAGCCATGGGTGAAGTGGGAGGACTGTGAGAAGAACACAAAGAGCTGTACAACAATACAGTATCAGACATTAAGTGATAGGAGGAAAGCCGTGGGTGAAGTGGGAGGACTGCGAGAAGAACACAAAGAGCTGTACAACAATACAGTATCAGACATTAAGTGATACGAGGAAAGCCATGGTGAAGTGGGAGGACTGTGAGAAGAACAAAAAGAGCTGTACAACAATAGAGTATCAGACAATAAGTGACAGGAGGAAAGCCATGGGTGAAGTGGGAAGACTGCGAGAAGAACAAAAAGAGCTGTCCAACAATACAGTATCATACAATAAGTGATAGGAGGAAAGCCAGGGGTGAAGTGGGAGGACTGCGAGAAGAACACAAAGAGTTGTACATCAATACAGTATCAGACATTAAGTGATAAGAGGAAAGCCATGGGTGGGGTGGGAGGACTGCGAGAAGAACACAAAGAGCTGTACAACAATACAGTATCAGACATTAAGTGATAGGAGGATAGCTACGGGGGAGGTGAGAGGACTGTGAGAAGAACACAAAGAGCTGTACAACAATACAGTATCAGACATTAAGTGATAGGAGGAAAGCTACGGGGGAGGTGAGAGGACTGTAAGAAGAACACAAAGAGCTGTACAACAATACAGTATCAGACATTAAGTGATAGGAGGAAAGCCATGGTGAAGTGGAGGACTGTGAGAAGAACAAAGAGCTGTACAACAACAGAGAACAATAAGGACATGGGGAGGAAAAGCCATGGGAAAAAAAAAGAAGTGGAGATCCCGAGAAGAACAAAAGAGCTGTACAAACAATACTAACATCAGCAATAAGGATAGGAGGAAAGCCATGGGTAAAGTGGGAGGACTGTGAGAAGAACACAAAGAGCTGTACAACAATACAGTATCAGACATTAAGTGATAGGAGGAAAGCCAGGGGTGAAGTAGGAGGACTGCGAGAAGAACACAAAGAGCTGTACAACAATACAGTATCAGACATTAAGTGATAGGAGGAAAGCCATGGGTGAAGTGGGAGGACTGTGAGAAGAATACTAAGAGCTGTACAACAATACAGTATCAGACATTAAGTGATAAGAGGAAAGCCATGGGTGAAGTGGGAGGACTGTGAGAAGAATACAAAGAGCTGTACAACAATACAGTATCAGACATTAAGAGGAAAGCCATGGGTTAAGTGGGAGGACTGTGAGAAGAATACAAAGTGTAGTACAACAATACAGTATCAGACATTAAGAGGAAAGCCATAGGTGAGTTGGGAGGACTGTGAGAAGAACACAAAGAGCTGTACAACAATACAGTATCAGACATTAAGTGATAGGAGGAAAGCCATGGGTGAAGTGGGAGGACTGTGAGAAGAATACTAAGAGCTGTACAACAATACAGTATCAGACATTAAGTGATAAGAGGAAAGCCATGGGTGAAGTGGGAGGACTGTGAGAAGAATACAAAGAGCTGTACAACAATACAGTATCAGACATTAAGAGGAAAGCCATGGATTAAGTGGGAGGACTGTGAGAAGAATACAAAGAGTAGTACAACAATACAGTATCAGACATTAAGAGGAAAGCCATAGGTGAGGAGGGAGGACTGTGAGAAGAACACAAAGAGCTGTACAACAATACAGTATCAGACATTAAGTAATAAGAGGAAAGCCATGGGTGAGGTAGGAGAACTGCGACAAAAACACAAAGAGCTGAACAACAATACAGTATCAGACATTAAGTGATAAGAGGAAAGCCATGGGTGAGGTGGGAGGACTGCGAGAAGAACGCAAATAGCTGTACAACAATACAGTATCAGACATTAAGTGATAGGAGGAAAGCCATGGGTGAAGTGGGAGGACTGTGAGAAGAACACAAAGAGCTGTACAACAATACAGTATCAGACATTAAGTGATAGGAGGAAAGCCATGGGTGAAGTGGGAGGACTGCGAGAAGAACGCAAATAGCTGTACAACAATACAGTATCAGACATTAAGTGATAGGAGGAAAGCCGTGGGTGAAGTGAGAGGACTGTAAGAAGAACACAAAGAGCTGTACAACAATACAGTATCAGACATTAAGTGATAGGAGGAAAGCCATGGTGAAGTGGGAGGACTGTGAGAAGAACAAAAAGAGCTGTACAACAATAGAGTATCAGACAATAAGTGACAGGAGGAAAGCCATGGGTGAAGTGGGAAGACTGCGAGAAGAACAAAAAGAGCTGTACAACAATACAGTATCATACAATAAGTGATAGGAGGAAAGCCAGGGGTGAAGTGGGAGGACTGCGAGAAGAACACAAAGAGTTGTACATCAATACAGTGTCAGACATTAAGTGATAAGAGGAAAGCCATGGGTGGGGTGGGAGGACTGCGAGAAGAACACAAAGAGCTGTACAACAATACAGTATCAGACATTAAGTGATAGGAGGAAAGCTACGGGGGAGGTGAGAGGACTGTGAGAAGAACACAAAGAGATGTACAACAATACAGTATCAGACATTAAGTGATAGAAGGAAAGCCGTGGGTGAAGTGACAGGACTGTAAGAAGAACACAAAGAGCTGTACAACAATACAGTATCAGACATTAAGTGATAGGAGGAAAGCCATGGTGAAGTGGGAGGACTGTGAGAAGAACAAAAAGAGCTGAACAACAATAGAGTATCATACAATAAGTGACAGGAGGAAAGCCATGGGTGAAGTGGGAAGACTGCGAGAAGAACAAAAAGAGCTGTACAACAATACAGTATCATACAATAAGTGATAGGAGGAAAGCCATGGGTAAAGTGGGAGGACTGTGAGAAGAACACAAAGAGCTGTACAACAATACAGTATCAGACATTAAGTGATAAGAGGAAAGCCATGGGTGGGGTGGGAGGACTGCGAGAAGAACACAAAGAGCTGTACAACAATACAGTATCAGACATTAAGTGATAGGAGGATAGCTACGGGGGAGGTGAGAGGACTGTGAGAAGAACACAAAGAGCTGTACAACAATACAGTATCAGACATTAAGTGATAGGAGGAAAGCTACGGGGGAGGTGAGAGGACTGTAAGAAGAACACAAAGAGCTGTACAACAATGCAATTATCAGACGATAAAGTGGGAGAAAACATGAGTGGAAGTGGGAGGACTGTGAAGAAGTATCAGATAATAAAATTGGCTCGATTAGAGAAGTCGAGGAACACAAAGTGCTGTACAACAATACAGTATCAGACATTAAGTGATAGGAGGAAAGCCATGGGTGAAGTGGGAGGACTGTGAGAAGAACACAAAGAGCTGTACAACAATACAGTATCAGACATTAAGTGATAGGAGGAAAGCCGTGGGTGAAGTGGGAGGACTGCGAGAAGAACACAAAGAGCTGTACAACAATACAGTATCAGACATTATGTGATAGGAGGAAAGCCATGGGTGAAGTGGGAGTACTGCGAGAAGAACACAAAGAGCTGTAAAACAATACAGTATCAGACAATAAGTGATAGGAGGAAAGCAGTGGGTGAAGTGGGAGGACTGTGAGAAGAACACAAAGAGCTGTACAACAATACAGTATCAGACATTAAGTGATAGGAGGAAAGCCGTGGGTGAAGTGGGAGGACTGCGAGAAGAACACAAAGAGCTGTACAACAATACAGTATCAGACATTAAGTGATAGGAGGAAAGCCATGGGTGAAGTGGGAGGACTGCGAGAAGAACAAAAAGAGCTGTACAACAATACAGTATCAGACATTAAGTGATAGGAGGAAAGCCATGGGTGAAGTGGGAGGACTGTGAGAAGAACACAAAGAGCTGTACAACAATACAGTATCAGACATTAAGTGATAGGAGGAAAGCCGTGGGTGAAGTGGGAGGACTGCGAGAAGAACACAAAGAGCTGTACAACAATACAGTATCAGACATTAAGTGATACGAGGAAAGCCATGGTGAAGTGGGAGGACTGTGAGAAGAACAAAAAGAGCTGTACAACAATAGAGTATCAGACAATAAGTGACAGGAGGAAAGCCATGGGTGAAGTGGGAAGACTGCGAGAAGAACAAAAAGAGCTGTACAACAATACAGTATCATACAATAAGTGATAGGAGGAAAGCCAGGGGTGAAGTGGGAGGACTGCGAGAAGAACACAAAGAGTTGTACATCAATACAGTATCAGACATTAAGTGATAAGAGGAAAGCCATGGGTGGGGTGGGAGGACTGCGAGAAGAACACAAAGAGCTGTACAACAATACAGTATCAGACATTAAGTTATAGGAGGAAAGCTACGGGGGAGGTGAGAGGACTGTGAGAAGAACACAAAGAGATGTACAACAATACAGTATCAGACATTAAGTGATAGGAGGAAAGCCGTGGGTGAAGTGACAGGACTGTAAGAAGAACACAAAGAGCTGTACAACAATACAGTATCAGACATTAAGTGATAGGAGGAAAGCCATGGTGAAGTGGGAGGACTGTGAGAAGAACAAAAAGAGCTGTACAACAATAGAGTATCAGACAATAAGTGACAGGAGGAAAGCCATGGGTGAAGTGGGAAGACTGCGAGAAGAACAAAAAGAGCTGTACAACAATACAATATCATACAATAAGTGATAGGAGGAAAGCCATGGGTAAAGTGGGAGGACTGTGAGAAGAACACAAAGAGCTGTACAACAATACAGTATCAGACATTAAGTGATAGGAGGAAAGCCAGGGGTGAAGTAGGAGGACTGCGAGAAGAACACAAAGAGCTGTACAACAATACAGTATCAGACATTAAGTGATACGAGGAAAGCCATGGTGAAGTGGGAGGACTGTGAGAAGAACAAAAAGAGCTGAACAACAATAGAGTATCAGACAATAAGTGACAGGAGGAAAGCCATGGGTGAAGTGGGAAGACTGCGAGAAGAACAAAAAGAGCTGTACAACAATACAGTATCATACAATAAGTGATAGGAGGAAAGCCATGGGTAAAGTGGGAGGACTGTGAGAAGAACACAAAGAGCTGTACAACAATACAGTATCAGACATTAAGTGATAGGAGGAAAGCCAGGGGTGAAGTGGGAGGACTGCGAGAAGAACACAAAGAGCTGTACAACAATACAGTATCAGACATTAAGTGATAGGAGGAAAGCCATGGTGAAGTGGGAGGACTGTGAGAAGAACAAAAAGAGCTGTACAACAATACAGTATCAGACATTAAGTGATAGGAGGAAAGCCATGGGTGAATTGGGAGGACTGCGAGAAGAACACAAAGAGCTGTACAACAATACAGTATCAGACAATAAGTGATAGGAGGAAAGCAGTGGGTGAAGTGGGAGGACTGTGAGAAGAACACAAAGAGCTGTACAACAATACAGTATCAGACATTAAGTGATAACAGGAAAGCCATGGGTGAAGTGGGAGGACTGCGAGAAGAACACAAAGAGCTGTACAACAATACAGTATCAGACATTAAGTGATAGGAGGAAAGCTACGGGGGAGGTGAGAGGACTGTAAGAAGAACACAAAGAGCTGTACAACAATACAGTATCAGACATTAAGTGATAGGAGGAAAGCCATGGTGAAGTGGGAGGACTGTGAGAAGAACAAAAAGAGCTGTACAACAATAGAGTATCAGACAATAAGTGACAGGAGGAAAGCCATGGGTGAAGTGGGAAGACTGCGAGAAGAACAAAAAGAGCTGTACAACAATACTGTATCAGACATTAAGTGATAGGAGGAAAGCCATGGGTGAAGTGGGAGGACTGTGAGAAGAACACAAAGAGCTGTACAACAATACAGTATCAGACATTAAGTGATAGGAGGAAAGCCGTGGGTGAAGTGGGAGGACTGCGAGAAGAACACAAAGAGCTGTACAACAATACAGTATCAGACATTAAGTGATAGGAGGAAAGCCATGGGTGAAGTGGGAGGACTGTGAGAAGAACACAAAGAGCTCTACAACGATACAGTATCAGACATTAAGTGATAGGAGGAAAGCCATGGGTGAAGTGGGAGGACTGCGAGAAGAACACAAAGAGCTATACAACAATACAGTATTAGACATTAAGTGATAGGAGGAAAGCCATGGGTGAAGTGGGAGGACTGCGAGAAGAACACAAAGAGCTGTACAACAATACAGTATCAGACATTAAGTGATAGGAGGAAAGCCATGGGTGAAGTGGGCGGACTGCGAGAAGAACACAAAGAGCTGTACAACAATACAGTATCACACAATAAGTGACAGGAGGAAAGCCATGGGTGAGGTGGGAGGACTGCGAGAAGAACACAAAGAGCTGTACAACAATACAGTATCAGACATTAAGTGATAGGAGGAAAGCCATGGGTGAAGTGGGAGGACTGTGAAAAGAACACAAAGAGCTCTACAACGATGTATTGTGCATCGTGACATTGGGCGATGAGGGAGGAAAGCCATGGGTGAAGTGGGAGGACTGTGAAAAGAACACAAAGAGCTGTACAACAATACAGTATTAGACATTAAGTGATAGGAGGAAAGCCGTGGGTGAAGTGGGAGGACTGTGAGAAGAACACAAAGTGCTGTACAACAATACAGTATCAGACATTAAGTGATAGGAGGAAAGCCATGGGTGAAGTGGGAGGACTGTGAGAAGTACACAAAGAGTTGTACAACAATACAGTATCAGACATTAAGTGATAGGATGTAAGCCATGGGTGAAGTGGGAGGACTGCGTGAAGAACACAAAGAGTTGTACAACAATACAGTATCAGACATTAAGTGATAGGAGGAAAGCCATGGGTGAAGTGGGAGGACTGTGAGAAGAACACAAAGAGCTGTACAACAATAGAGTATCAGACAATAAGTGAAAGGAGGAAAGCCGTGGGTGAAGTGGGAAGACTGCGAGAAGAACAAAAAGAGCTGTACAACAATACAGTATCAGACATTAAGTGATAGAAGGAAAGCCATGGGTGAAGTGGGAGGACTATGAGAAGAATACTAAGAGCTGTACAACAATACAGTATCAGACATTAAGTGATAAGAGGAAAGCCGTGGGTGAAGTTGGCTGACTGCGAGAAGAATACAAAGAGCTGTACAACAATACAGTATCAGACATTAAGAGGAAAGCCATGGATTAAGTGGGAGGACTGTGAGAAGAATACAAAGAGTTGTACAACAATACAGTATCAGACATTAAGTGATAAGAGGAAAGCCATGGGTGAGGTAGGAGGACTGCGACAAAAACACAAAGAGCTGAACAACTATACAGTATCAGACATTAAGTGATAAGAGGAAAGCCATGGGTGAGGTGGACGGACTGTGAGAAGAACGCAAAGAGCTGTACAACAATACAGTATCAGACATTAAGTGATAGGAGGAAAGCCATGTGTGAAGTGGGAGGACTGTGAGAAGAACACAAAGAGCTGTACAAGAATACAGTATCAGACATTAAGTGATAGGAGGAAAGCCAGGGGTGAAGTGGGAGGACTGCGAGAAGAACACAAAGAGTTGTACAACAATACAGTATCAGACATTAAGTGATACGAGGAAAGCCATGGGTGAGGTGGGAGGACTGCGAGAAGAACACAAAGTGCTGTACAACAATACAGTATCAGACATTAAGTGATAGGAGGAAAGCCGTGGGTGAAGTGGGAGGACTGCGAGAAGAACACAAAGAGCTGTACAACAATACAGTATCAGACATTAAGTGATAGGAGGAAAGCTACGGGGGAGGTGAGAGGACTGTGAGAAGAACACAAAGAGCTGTACAACAATACAGTATCAGACATTAAGTGATAGGAGGAAAGCCATGGGTGAAGTGGGAGGACTGTGAGAAGAACAAAAAGAGCTGTACAACAATAGAGTATCAGACAATAAGTGATAGGAGGAAAGCCATGGGTGAAGTGGGAAGACTGCGAGAAGAACAAAAAGAGCTGTACAACAATACTGTATCAGACATTAAGTGATAGGAGGAAAGCCATGGGTGAAGTGGGAGGACTGTGAGAAGAACACAAAGAGCTGTACAACAATACAGTATCAGACATTAAGTGATGTGAGGAAAGCCGTGGATTAAGTGGGAGGACTGTGAGAAGAACACAAAGAGCTGTACAACAATACAGTATCAGACATTAAGTGATAGGAGGAAAGCCATGGGTGAAGTGGGAGGACTGTGAGAAGAACACAAAGAGCTCTACAACGATACAGTATCAGACATTAAGTGATAGGAGGAAAGCCATGGGTGAAGTGGGAGGACTGCGAGAAGAACACAAAGAGCTCTACAACGATACAGTATCAGACATTAAGTGATAGGAGGAAAGCCATGGGTGAAGTTGGTGGACTGCGAGAAGAACACAAAGAGCTGTACAACAATACAGTATCAGACATTAAGTGATAGGAGGAAAGCCATGGGTGAAGTGAGAGGACTGTGAGAAGAACACAAAGAGCTGTACAACAATACAGTATCAGACATTAAGTGATAGGAGGAAAGCCATGGGTGAAGTGGGAGGACTGTGAGAAGTACACAAAGAGTTGTACAACAATACAGTATCAGACATTAAGTGATAGGAGGAAAGCCATGGGTGAAGTGGGAGGACTGTGAGAAGAACACAAAGAGCTGTACAACACTACAGTATCAGACATTAAGTGATAGGAGGAAAGCCATGGGTGAAGTGGGAGGACTGTGAAAAGAACACAAAGAGCTGTACAACAATACAGTATCAGACATTAAGTGATAGGAGGAAAGCCATGGGTGAAGTGGGAGGACTGTGAAAAGAACACAAAGAGCTGTACAACAATACAGTATCAGACATTAAGTGATAAGAGGAAAG
>JAHLWY010002800.1:0-10536 GCA_020002185.1 Paraescarpia echinospica | reverse complement strand
GGAGGGACATACCATGAGGGCAGAGAGAAAAGGAGGGACATACCATGAGGGCAGAGAGAAAAGGAGGGACATACCATGAGGGCAGAGAGAAAAGGAGGGACATACCATGAGGGCAGAGAGAACAGGAGGGACATACTATGAGAGCAGAGAGAAAGGGAGGGACACACTATAAGGGCAGAGAGAAAGGGAGGGACATACCATTATAGCAGAGAGAGAAAAGGAGAGATATACCATCAGGACAGAGAGAAAGGGAGGGACATACTATGACGGCAGAGAGAAAGGGAGGGACATACCATGAGGGCAGAGAAAAAAGGAGGGACATACCATGAGGGCAGAGAGAAAAGGAGGGACATACCATGAGGGCAGAGAGAAAAGGAGGGACATACCATGAGGGCAGAGAGAAAAGGAGGGACATACTATGAGGGCAGAGAGAAAAGGAGGGACATACTATGAGGGCAGAGAGAAAGGGAGGGACATACCATGAGGGCAGAGAGAAAAGGAGGGACATACTATGAGGGCAGAGAGAAAAGGAGGGATATACTATAAGGGCAGAGAGAAAAGGAGGGACATACCATGAGGGCAGAGAGAAAGGGAGGGACATACTATCAGGGCAGAGAGAAAGGGAGGGACATACTATAAGGGCAGAGAGAAAGGGAGGGACATACCATTATGGCAGAGAGAAAAGGAGAGATATACCATGAGGACAGAGAGAAAGGGAGGGACATACTATGAGGGCAGAGAGAAAGGGAGGGACATACTATGAGGCAAGAGAGAAAGGGAGGGACATACTATGAGGGCAGAGAGAAAGGGAGGGACATACCGTGAGGGCAGAGAGAAAAGGAGGGACATACCGTGAGGGCAGAGAGAAAAGGAGGGACATACCATGAGGGCAGAGAGAACAGGAGGGACATACTATGAGAGCAGAGAGAAAGGGAGGGACACACTATGAGGGCAGAGAGAAAGGAAGGGACATATTATGAGGGCAGAGAGAAAGGGAGGGACATACCATTATGGCAGAGAGAAAAGGAGGGACATACCATGAGGGCAGAGAGAAAAGGAGCGACATACTATGAGGGCAGAGAGAAAAGGAGGGACATACTATGAGGGCAGAGAGAAAAGGAGGGACATACCATGAGGGCAGAGAGAAAGGGAGGGACCTATGGAGACAGAGAGAAAAGGGAGGGACATCACTATGAGGGCAGAGAAGGAAAGGGAGGGACATGCCATTATAGCAGAGAGAAAATGAGGGACATACCATGAGGGCAGAGAGAAAGGCGAGGGACATACTATCAGGGCAGAGAGAAAGGGAGGGACATACTGAGGGCAGAGAGAAAGGGAGGGACATACCATGAGGGAAGAGAGAACAGGAGGGACATACTATGAGGGCAGAGAGAAAGGGAGGGACACACTATGAGGGCAGAGAGAAAGGGAGGGACATACCATTATGGCAGAGAGAAAAGGAGGGACATACCATGAGGGCAGAGAGAAAAGGAGGGACATACTATGAGGGCAGAGAGAAAGGGAGGGACATACTATGAGGGCAGAGAGAAAAGGAGGGACATACCATGAGGGCAGAGAGAAAGGGAGGGACATACCATTATGGCAGAGAGAAAGGGAGGGACATACATTGAGGACAGAGAGAAAGGGAGGGACATACTATGAGGGCAGAGAGAAAGGGACGGACATACATTGAGGACAGAGAGAAAGGGAGGGACATACTATGAGGGCAGAGAGAAAGGGAAGGACATACCATTAGGGCAGAGAGAAAAGGAGGGACATACTATGAGGGCAGAGAGAAAGGGAGGGACATACTATGAGGGCAGAGAGAAAGGGAGGGAGAGAGAAAGGGAGGGACATACCATTATGGCAGAGAGAAAAGGATAGATATACCATGAGGACAGAGAGAAAGGGAGGGACATACCATGAGGGCAGAGAGAAAGGGAGGGACATACCATGAGGGCAGAGAGAAAGGGAGGGACATACCATGAGGGCAGAGAGAAAGGGAGGGACATACCATGAGGGCAGAGAGAAAGGGAGGGACATACCATTAGGGCAGAGAGAAAGGGAGGGACATACCATGAGACAGAGAAAGGGACTGTCCCCGTGAAGGCAGAAGAGAGAAAGGGAGGGACATACCATGAGGGCAGAGAGAAAGGGAGGGACATACCATGAGGGCAGAGAGAAAGGGAGGGACATACCATGAGGGCAGAGAGAAAGGGAGGGACATACCATGAGGGCAGAGAGAAAGGGAGGGACATACCATTAGGGCAGAGAGAAAGGGAGGGACATACCATGAGGGCAGAGAGAAAGGGAGGGACATACCATGAGGACAGAGAGAAAGGAAGGGACATACCATGAGGGCAAAGAGAAAGGGAGGGACATACCATTAGGGCAGAGAGAAAGGGAGGGACATACCATGAGGGCAGAGAGAAAGGGTGGGACATACCATAAGGGCAGAGAAAGAGGGAGGGACATACCGTGAAGGCAGAGAGAAAGGGAGGGACATACCGTGAGGGCAGAAAGAAAGGGAGGGACATAGCGTGAGGGCAAAGAGAAACGGAAGGAGGGACATACTGTGAGGGCAGAAAGAAAGGGAGGGACATACCGTGAGGACAGAGAGAAATGGAAGGAGAGACATACTGTGAGGGCAGAGAGAAAAGGAGGGACATACCATGACGGCAGAGAGAAAGGGAGGGAGGGACAAACCATGAAGGCAGAGAGAAAGGAAGAGACATACCGTGAAGGCAGAGAAAGAGGGAGGGACATACCATCAGGGCAGAGAGAAAGGGAGAGAGGGACATACCATGAAGGCAGAGAAAGGGATGGACATACCGTGAAGACAGAGAGAGAGAGGGAGGGACATACCCTGAGGGTAGACAGAGAGAAGGGGAGGCACATACCGTGAGGGTAGGCGAAGAACGTGGCAATGGTCTTCGAGAATGCGCCTGCACACATGAACTCAATGAAGTTGATGGGTGAGCGTTCGTCGGCGTAGAGATCCTCCCCCCGCCACTCGCACAGCTTCGCCTTGATGCTCTCGTAGATCACAAAGTGGATGATGGTCTCGGCGATGCCGTAGTATGACGCCGTGATGCCCTTGTAAAAGCCCACGATGCCTTGCTGTTGGTAGACCGACCGCACACACTGCAGCGTCGTTAGACCTCCGCTACGTCTGAATTAAACACCACTGGTCAGACAACACACCATACGCTAATAATACTATAAAAACTGACCACTCTATGTGTTCTCTTCAGTGGAAAGAAACTGATTTGATGAGGTAACGTCTGTGAGCCAACAACTATGTTGTAATGTAAAGGTCAGGTCTTATACACTGCAGTTTCCAGTCCTCAGGACTGCTCGAACCGCTTTATACTTCCACTCCCTGGCAGACATGTTCAACTGAACGCCATCTCGACCTCTCTGGGAAGCATGCGCGATGACTATTCGTACACAAGCATCCCCTTTGGAAAGTAATTTCATGAGGTAACAGCCGTGAGCCAACAACTTTGATGTAAACCAATTTAAAGGAAGGTAGTCTGTTCTGTTGATTAAGCTGGTAAATATTAGCAGGTAGTTCACTGAATTTGTTGAACTTTGTACCAATTTGGTCAGGAACGTGGGAATGAACCAACTTCAAAGCAATAAGAGCTACCATAAGTTTCTGGGTATAATATCCATTTTTTTCTGAATTTTCTTACTTAAGTCTTTTTCTCCAACTGCTTATAAGCCAGAAATGCGTGCTCCATGATAAGTAGCTTTTTAGGTGAAGCACAGAAAATGTCACCATTCATTTTATGCAATCTATTATGTTCCGTAAGTGTTCTAAACGCTCGTTTCATAAAAGATAGTTTCACGTTAACGCAGTTTGGCGCATACATCATGGAGGAAACAACCTTGGACAGTACCCTAGGGGTTCCGTGTAGTTCTACAAACATCCACATGTAGGTCATACGTAGTCATACAAGTATCCACCAGGTGGAAGAATGACAGCACAGATATGACAAACGTCGCGTGCGATGTGCCGGTGGCAATGCCGTAACTTGTGTAAGGGACATATTTATGATTCTGGTATGGATTCATGGATCATCACACAAATTAACTTTGATGAAATTACAGTGGCTAACCCTGAGCCACGCTTCAAGCAAACTACATTAAAGCACAACTACCGGTAAATGAGAATACTTTGACCATTATTTATACACACAATTCCAACACTTACTTCTGGTCAAGTTGTAATCGTGTTTTGATGAACCAAATTGGGTTTGTCATCGTCGATGCAGTGAATCCTAAAAAAGAGTATAATTGATCAGAACCAAAGGGTTATGTACAGAAGTCTTCACTAATTCAATGTCTATTTCAACAATCGCATTCATGTTGGCTTGCAACCAGTCATTCTCGTCATGTTTATTGGTAAACTTCATTCACGTACAATAAGTCCAAGAATGCCTTGATTTATACGTAGCTCTGTTCGCCCTTTTATGAAGGCTCGTATGCTATCAGTAGTCACGAAAACACGGGTTGACAATGTTGGTTTACACAATCTTACTGGAAATATTTTGTGTAAAACTGGGGTGCTGTCAGAGGAACTTATATAGATCTCAATGATTTCACATAAGGGATCATCTCAGAACGTCAATTTTCATCCCGCCTCCTCAGACAAAAATTTGTAAACACTGACATGATGATACAAATATAGTAACAGTCTCGATCCAAAGTGTAAAATATACATATCCGATGCCAGATGAAACTGCCTCTGACCCCCCTCCGCCTCCAAAATAAAGTAATTTTGATTGATATCGGACATCAACGTTCTTAGATGATCCCTAACAAACAGCATGACAATTAGACTGACCTGCAATGAAAGCGGACCCAATATGGACTAGTGGTGTGTCTGGCGTGAAGACTGAGTTGAAGAACACCTTGCTCTGAGCGTAGGCACAGAAGTAGACAGCCCTGAAACAACAAGACCCCAGTTAGACAACGACGACAACACAAATGCAGCTACACAGATACACTGAATGCTCAAAGGAGAGTGTCTTCCAATATTGACATTTATGAACGTACTACTGTCATTATTGATATCCATGTGCAAACACAAGTTCTTGTA
Organism: Paraescarpia echinospica; assembly: GCA_020002185.1. Classification (NCBI taxonomy): domain Eukaryota; kingdom Metazoa; phylum Annelida; class Polychaeta; order Sabellida; family Siboglinidae; genus Paraescarpia; species Paraescarpia echinospica. Next base: position 5,429 of record JAHLWY010002800.1, on the reverse strand, counting down.
AACATATCTAGTAGCAACTAAGACGTCATAACTTTTACTGAATGCATACACAGACATACCGAGTGAGATACGTGAATTATATTATTACAATACTTAACACATGCCGATAAGGAAATACGTTGTTACTAATTTAACGAAATTGTGACAACAACCACAACAACAACAACAACATGTGGCATAATTATGCATACTGACACATACGACAACGAAGAATGAGACTCAAAAGAACGAAACGCTTAGTCGGTGTGCAAATCTAGGTAGGATGGGCGCTGCCATGTTTACCATGGTTACGCCGAATGAATTCCTCCGATTTAGTCACCCCATCAGCCATCTTGAACGTGCAGCCGCTGCCATCCGAAAACAATGTGGAGGTTTTTGACTGCAACAGCTGACGAGAAGACACAGACTCTAGCAAGAGCCAGCTCTCGATCACTGCCTTAGCATCTAGGGTTGGCGCATCTCATGAACCATTAACATTCCTAGCCTGTCAGAAGACGCAGAACAGGGGCAAGTCGAACGTCAACGGGGCGATTTCCTCGCTTCACGGCCACAATCGAACTAGCTACGGCAATTTTTAATCGGATCCACGACCCATGTATATCATAGCAGTTATAAGGACCCTCAACCTTCCCATGATAACAAGCCTTGTTAATCTTTCATTTTGTACCCACATTCCATTTACTTTACTCTAAGGTGGCTGGGGTTGGCTATTCTATCTTGTTTCAAATGACAAGTGATTGTGACAAACACCAATCATCATAGGCTGCCTCCATATTTTGTTCATGAGTATGATTGTGTTATATTTCAGCATCGTAAGTGTTGTAGTTTTTATACACATGTATTTGTTGTACCCCTGATCTCATCCATCTCATGTGTGGTCTTCCTCTCTCTGTTGTATCCTGATCTCATCCATCTCATGTGTGGTCTTCCCCTCTCTGTTGTATCCTGATCTCATCCATCATATATGTGGTCTTCCCCTCTCTGTTGTATCCTGATCTCATCCATCTCATGTGTGGTCTTCCACTCTCTGTTGTATCCTGATCTCATCCATCTCATGTGTGGTCTTCCCCTCTCTGTTGTATCCTGATCTCATCCATCATATATGTGGTCTTCCCCTCTCTGTTGTATCCTGATCTCATCCATCTCATGTGTGGTCTTCCCCTCTCTGTTGTATCCTGATCTCATCCATCATATATGTGGTCTTCCCCTCTCTGTTGTATCCTGATCTCATCCATCTCATGTGTGGTCTTCCCCTCTCTGTTGTATCCTGATCTCATCCATCATATATGTGGTCTTCCTCTCTCTGTTGTATCCTGATCTCATCCATCTCATGTGTGGTCTTCCCCTCTCTGTTGTATCCTGATCTCATCATCTCATGTGTGGTCTTCCTCTCTCTGTTGTATCCCTGATCTCATCCATCTAATGTGTGGTCTTCCCTCTCTGTTGTACCCCTGATCTCATCCATCTCATGTGTGGTCTTCCTCTCTCTGTTGTATCCTGATCTCATCCATCTCATGTGTGGTCTTCCTCTCTCTGTTGTATCCTGATCTCATCCATCTCATGTGTGGTCTTCCTCTCTCTGTTGTATCCTGATCTCATCCATCTCATGTGTGGTCTTCCCCTCTCTGTTGTATCCTGATCTCATCCATCACTCTCTGTTGTATCCTGATCTCATCCATCTCATGTGTGGTCTTCCCCTCTCTGTTGTATCCTGATCTCATCCATCTCGTGTGGTCTTCCCCTCTCTGTTGTATCCTGATCTCATCCATCTCATGTGTGGTCTTCCACTCTCTGTTGTATCCTGATCTCATCCATCTCATGTGTGGTCTTCCCCTCTCTGTTGTATCCTGATCTCATCCATCTCGTGTGGTCTTCCCCTCTCTGTTGTACCCCTGATCTCATCCATCTGATGTGTGGTCTTCCATTCTCTGTTGTATCCTGATCTCATCCATCTCATGTGTGGTCTTCCACTCTCTGTTGTACCCCTGATCTCATCCATCTCATGTGTGGTCTTCCACTCTCTGTTGTACCCCTGATCTCATCCATCTCATGTGTGGTCTTCCACTCTCTGTTGTATCCCTGATCTCATCCATCTCATGTGTGGTCTTCCACTCTCTGTTGTATCCTGATCTCATCCATCTCATGTGTGGTCTTCCACTCTCTGTTGTACCCCTGATCTCATCCATCTCATGTGTGGTCTTCCACTCTCTGTTGTATCCTGATCTCATCCATCTCATGTGTGGTCTTCCTCTCTCTGTTGTATCCTGATCTCATCCATCTCATGTGTGGTCTTCCTCTCTCTGTTGTATCCTGATCTCATCCATCTCATGTGTGGTTTTCCACTCTCTGTTGTATCCTGATCTCATCCATCTCATGTGTGGTCTTCCCCTCTCTGTTGTATCCTGATCTCATCCATCTCGTGTGGTCTTCCCCTCTCTGTTGTACCCCTGATCTCATCCATCTCATGTGTGGTCTTCCACTCTCTGTTGTATCCTGATCTCATCCATCTCATGTGTGGTCTTCCACTCTCTGTTGTACCCCTGATCTCATCCATCTCATGTGTGGTCTTCCACTCTCTCTGTTGTACCTCTGATTCCCATCCATCTCTCATGTGTGGTCTTCACTCTCTGTTGTATCCCCTGATCTCATCCATCTCATGTGTGTGGTATTCCACCTCTGCTGTATCCTGATCTCATCCATCTCATGTGTGGTCTTCCACTCTCTGTTGTATCCCTGATCTCATCCATCTCATGTGTGGTCTTCCACTCTCTGTTGTATCCTGATCTCATCCATCTCATGTGTGGTCTTCCACTCTCTGTTGTATCCTGATCTCATCCATCTAATGTGTGGTCTTCCTCTCTCTGTTGTATCCTGATCTCATCCATCTCATGTGTGGTCTTCCTCTCTCTGTTGTATCCTGATCTCATCCATCTCATGTGTGGTCTTCCACTCTCTGTTGTATCCTGATCTCATCCATCTCATGTGTGGTCTTCCTCTCTCTGTTGTATCCTGATCTCATCCATCTCATGTGTGGTCTTCCACTCTCTGTTGTATCCTGATCTCATCCATCTCATGTGTGGTCTTCCTCTCTCTGTTGTACCCCTGATCTCATCCATCTCATGTGTGGTCTTCCACTCTCTGTTGTATCCTGATCTCATCCATCTCATGTGTGGTCTTCCCCTCTCTGTTGTATCCTGATCTCATCCATCATATATGTGGTCTTCCTCTCTCTGTTGTATCCTGATCTCATCCATCTCATGTGTGGTCTTCCCCTCTCTGTTGTATCCTGATCTCATCATCTCATGTGTGGTCTTCCTCTCTCTGTTGTATCCTGATCTCATCCATCTCATGTGTGGTCTTCCTCTCTCTGTTGTATCCTGATCTCATCCATCTCATGTGTGGTCTTCCTCTCTCTGTTGTATCCTGATCTCATCCATCTCATGTGTGGTCTTCCACTCTCTGTTGTATCCCTGATCTCATCCATCTCATGTGTGGTCTTCCTCTCTCTGTTGTATCCTGATCTCATCCATCTCATGTGTGGTCTTCCACTCTCTGTTGTATCTCTGATCTCATCCATCTCATGTGTGGTCTTCCACTCTCTGTTGTATCCTGATCTCATCCATCTCATGTGTGGTCTTCAATTCTCTGTTGTATCCTGATCTCATCCATCTAATGTGTGGTCTTCCTCTCTCTGTTGTATCCTGATCTCATCCATCTAATGTGTGGTCTTCCTCTCTCTGTTGTATCCTGATCTCATCCATCTAATGTGTGGTCTTCCTCTCTCTGTTGTATCCTGATCTCATCCATCTCATGTGGCTCCTCCCCCACAGTATCCTGATCTCTCCATCATGTGGCTCCTCCCTCTCTCTGTTGTATCCTGATCTCATCCATCTCATGTGTGGTCTCCCTCTCTGTTGTATCCTGATCTCACCATCTCATGTGTGGTCTCTCCTCCTCTGTTGTATCCCTCTGATCTCATCCATCTAATGTGTGGGTCTTCCTCTCTGTTGTATACCTGATCTCCATCCATCCCATGTGTGGTCTTCCCTCCTCTGCCGTATCCTGATCTCATCCATCTCATGTGGCTCCCTCCTCTGTTGCATCCCGATCTCCATCCACTCATGTGGTCTCTCCCTCTGCTGCATCCCTGATCTCATCCATCCTCATGGTCTCTCTCACTGCTGTATCCCTGATCTCATCATCTCCATGTGTGGTCTCTCCCTCTCTGCTGTATCCCCTGATCCCCATCCATCCAATGCGGTCTCTCCCTCCCTCTGCTGTATCCCCTGATCTCATCCACCCCATGTGTGGTCTTCCTCTCTCTGTTGTATCCCTGATCTCATCCATCTCATGTGTGGTCTTCCTCTCTCTGTTGTATCCCTGATCTCATCACCTCATGTGTGGTCTTCCTCTCCCTCTGTTGTATCCCTGATCTGATCCATCTAATGTGTGGTCTTCCTCTCTCTGTTGTATCCCTGATCTCATCCATCTAATGTGTGGTCTTCCTCTCTCTGTTGTATCCCTGATCTCATCCATCTCATGTGTGGTCTTCCTCTCTCTGTTGTATCCCTGATCTCATCCATCTCATGTGTGGTCTTCCTCTCTCAGTTGTATCCCTGATCTCATCACCTCATGTGTGGTCTTCCTCTCCCTCTGTTGTATCCCTGATCTGATCCATCTAATGTGTGGTCTTCCTCTCTCTGTTGTATCCCTGATCTCATCCATCTCATGTGTGGTCTTCCTCTCTCTGTTGTATCACTGATTTCATCCATCTTGTGTGGTCTTCCTCTTTCAGCTGTATCCCTGATCTCATCCATCTAATGTGTGGTCTTCCCCTCTCTGTTGTATCCTGATCTCTTCCATCATATATGTGGTCTTCCTCTCTCTGTTGTATCCTGATCTCATCCATCTCATGTGTGGTCTTCCCCTCTCTGTTGTATCCTGATCTCATCATCTCATGTGTGGTCTTCCTCTCTCTGTTGTATCCCTGATCTCATCCATCTAATGTGTGGTCTTCCTCTCTCTGTTGTATACCTGATCTCATCCATCTCATGTGTGGTCTTCCTCTCTCTGTTGTATCCTGATCTCATCCATCTCATGTGTGGTCTTCCCCTCTCTGTTGTATCCTGATCTCATCCATCATATATGTGGTCTTCCTCTCTCTGTTGTATCCTGATCTCATCCATCTCATGTGTGGTCTTCTCTCACTGTTGTATCCCTGATCTCATCATCTCATGTGTGGTCTTCCTCTCTCTGTTGTATCCCTGATCTCATCCATCTAATGTGTGGTCTTCCTCTCTCTGTTGTATCCCTGATCTCATCCATCTCATGTGTGGTCTTCCTCTCTCTGTTGTATCCCTGATCTCATCCATCTCATGTGTGGTCTTCCTCTCTCTGTTGTATCCCTGATCTCATCACCTCATGTGTGG
>JAHLWY010002799.1:0-10539 GCA_020002185.1 Paraescarpia echinospica | reverse complement strand
CTCGGTATCTCCGCACCCCCAGTGTACATATGAAGACATGTGTCACTTCCATTCAGTACCCCCTCACACACAGTGTATGTATGATGACGTGTGTTACTTTCACTCGCTACCCCCTCACTCACAGTGTATGTATGATGATGTGCTACTTCCGTTCGATACCCTCTCACACCCAGTGTATGTATGATTACATGTGCTACTTCCACTTGCTACTCCCTCACCCCCAATGTATGTATGATGACATGTTCTACTTCCACTCGGTACCCCATCACCCCCACTGTACATATGATGACATGTGTTACGTCCTCTCAGTACCCCTCACCCTCAGTGTATGTATGATGACATGTGTTAATTTCACTCGCTACCCCCTCACTCCCAGTGTATGTATGATGACGAGCTGCTTCCGTTTGGTAACCTCTCACCCCCAGTGTATGTATGATGACATGTGTTACTTCCACTCGGTACCCCCCCACACCAAGTGTATGTATTATGACATGTGCTACTTCCACTCGGTACTCCCTCACCCCAATATATGTATGATGACATGTGTTACTTCCACTCAGTACCCTCTCACCCCCAGTGTATGTATGATGACATGTGCTACTTCCGCTCGGTATTCTCTCACCTCCAGTGTATGTATGATGACATGTGTTACTTCAACTCGGTACCCCCACACCCCCAGTGTATGTATGATGACATGTGTTACTTCAACTCGGTACCCCCTCAACCCCAGTGTATGTATGATGATATGTGTTTCTTCCACTCTGTACCCCCTCACCCCCTCACCCCCAGTGTATGTATGATGACATGTGCTACTTCCATTTGGTACCCCCTCATCCCCACTGTATGTATGATGACATGTGTTACTTCCACTCGTTACCCCCTCACCCCCTCACCCCCAGTGTATGTATGATGACATGTGCTACATCCACTCGGTACCCCCTCACCCCCAGTGTATGTATGATGACATGTGTTACTTCCACTCGTTACCCCCTCACCCCCTCACCCCCAGTGTATGTATGATGACATGTGTTACGTCCTCTCCGTTCCCCCTCACCCTCAGTGTATGTATGATGACATGTGTTACTTTCACTCGCTACCCCCTCACACTCAGTGTATGTATGAAGACGAGCTGCTTCCGCTTGGTACCCTCTCACCCCCAGCGTATGTATGATGATATGTGTTACTTCCACTCGGTACCCCCCCCCACACCCAGTGTATGTATGATGACATGTGCTACTTCCACTCGGTACCCCCTCACCCCAATATATGTATGATGACATGTGTTATTTCCACTCAGTACCCTTTCACCCCCAGTGTATGTATGATGACATGTGTTACTTCCACTCGGTACCCCCTCACCCCAGTGTATATATATGATGACATGTATTACTTCCACTCGCTACCCTCTCACTCACAGAGTATGTATTGTGACATGTGTTACTTCCACTCGGTACCCCCTCACCCCAGTGTATATATATGATGACATGTATTACTTCCACCCGCTACCCTCTCACTCCCAGAGTATGTATGATGACATGTGCTACTTTCACTCGCTACCCCCTCAACCCAGTGTATGTATGATGAAATGTGTTATTTTCACTCGGTACCCCCGCACCCCCAGTGTACATATGACGACATGTGTCACTTCCATTCAGTACCCCCTCACCCACAGTGTATGTATGATGACGTGTGTTACTTTCACTCGCTACCCCCTCACACTCAGTGTATGTATGATGACGAGCTGCTTCCGCTTGGTACCCTCTCACCCCCAGTGTATGTATGATGACATGTGTTACTTCCACTCAGTACCCTTTCACCCCCAGTGTATGTATGATGACATGTGTTACTTCCACTCGGTACCCCCTCACCCCAGTGTATATATATGATGACATGTATTACTTCCACTCGCTACCCTCTCACCCCCAGTGTATGTATGATGACATGTGCTACTTCTGCTCAGTACCCCTCACCCCCAGTGTATGTATGATGACATGTGTTACTTCCACTCGGTACCCCCTCCCCCCAGTGTATGTATGATGACATGTGTTACTTCCACTCAGTACCCTCTCACCCCCGGTGTATGTATGATGACATGTGTTACTTCCACTCTGTACCACCTCACCCCAGTGTATATATGATGACATGTATTACTTCCACTCGCTACCCTCTCACCCCCAGTGTATGTATGATGACATGTGCTACTTCTGCTCAGTACCCCTCACCCCCAGTGTATGTATGACGACATGTGTTACTTCCACTCGGTACCCCCTACCCCAGCATGTATCATGACATGTGCTACTTCCACTCGGAACACCCCCACCCCCTGTGTATGTATGATGACATGTGCTACTTCCGCTCGGTATTCTCTCACCTCCAGTGTATGTTACTTCAACTCGGTACCCCCACACCCCCAGTGTATGTATGATGACATGTGTTACTTCAACTCGGTACCCCCTCAACCCCAGTGTATGCATGATGACATGTGTTTCTTCCCACCTGGTGAATCCTACCCCCAGTGTGGCTGTGGCTGATGACATGTGTTACTTCCACCTCACCCCCAGTGTATGTGTGTATGGATGACATGTGTTACTTCCACCTCGGCACCCCCTTCCCCAGTATATGTATACAGTGACGTGTGTTACCTCCCACTCAAGCATTATTCCCTCACCCCAGTGTATGTGGCTGATGACACAGAAGCACTTCCATTCGGTACCCCCTCAACCCCAGTGTATGTATCATGACATGTGCTACTTCCACTCGGTACCCCCTCACACCCAGTGTATGTATGATGACATGTGCTACTTCCACTCGGTACCCCCTCACCCCAATATATGTATGATGACATGTGTTACTTCCACGCAGTACCCTCTCACCCCCAGTGTATGTATGATGACATGCATTACTTCCACTCGGTACCCCCTCACTCCAGTGTATGTATGATGACATGTGTTACTTCCTCTCAGTACCCTCTCTCCCCCGGTGTACGTATGATGACATGTGTTACTTCCACTCTGTACCCCCTCACCCCAGTGTATATATGATGACATGTATTACTTCCACTCGCTACCCTCTCACCCCCAGTGTATGTATGATGACATGTGCTACTTCTGCTCAGTACCCCTCACCCCCAGTATATGTATGATGACATGTGTTACTTCCACTCGGTACCCGCTACCCCCAGTGTATGTTTGATGACATGTGTTACTTCCACTCGGTACCCCCTCACTCCCAGTGTATGTATGATGACATGTGCTACTTCCACTCGGTATCCCCTCACCCCCAGTGTATGTATGATGACATGCATTACTTCCACTCGGTACCCCCTCACCCCAGTGTATGTATGATGACATGTGTTACTTCCACTCAGTACCCTCTCACCCCCGGTGTATGTATGATGACATGTGTTACTTCCACTCTGTACCCCCTCACCCCAGTGTATATATTATGACATGTATTACTTCCACTCGCTACCCTCTCACCCCCAGTGTATGTATGATGACATGTGCTACTTCTGCTAAGTACCCCTCACCCCCAGTGTATGTATGATGACATGTGTTACTTCCACTCGGTACCCCCTACCCCCAGTGTATGTATGATGACATGTGTTACTTCCACTCAGTACCCTCTCACCCCCGGTGTATGTATGATGACATGTGTTACTTCCACTCTGTACCCCCTCACCCCAGTGTATATATGATGACATGTATTACTTCCACTCGCTACCCTCTCTCCCCCAGTGTATGTATGATGACATGTGCTACTTCTGCTCAGTACCCCTCACCCCCAGTGTATGTATGATGACATGTGTTACTTCCACTCGGTATCCCCTACCCCCAGTGTATGTATGATGACATGTGTTACTTCCACTCGCTTTCCCCTCACCCCCAGTGTATGTATGATGACATGTGTTACTTCCACTCGGTACCCCCTCTTCCCCAGTATATGTATGGTGACGTGTGTTACTTCCACTCGCTATTCCCTCACCCTCAGTGTATGTATGATGACATGTGCTACTTCCATTCGGTACCCCTCATCCCCAGTGTATGTATCATGACATGTGCTACTTCCACTCGGTACCCCCTCACACCCAGTGTATGTATGATGACATGTGCTACTTCCACTCGGTACCCCCTCACCCTAATATATGTATGATGACATTTGTTACTTCCACTCAGTACCCTCTCACCCCCAGTGTATGTATGATGATATGTGCTACTTTCACTCGCTACCCCCTCAACCCAGTGTATGTATGATGAAATGTGTTATTTTCACTCGGTACCCACGCACTCCCAGTGTACATATGAAGACATGTGTTACTTCCATTCAGTACCCCCTCACCCACAGTGTATGTATGATGACGTGTGTTACTTTCACTCGCTACCCCCTCACTCCCAGTGTATGTATGATGATGTGCTACATCCGTTCGATACCTTCTCACACCCAGTGTATGTATGATGACATGTGTTACTTCCACTCGGTACCCCCCCACACCCAGTGTATGTATGATTACATGTGCTACTTCCACTTGCTACCCCCTCACCCCCAATGTATGTATGATGACATGTTCTACTTCCACTCGGTACCCCCTCACCCCAGTGTACATATGATGACACGTGTTACGTCCTCTCAGTACCCCATCACCTTCAGTGTATGTATGATGACATGTGTTAATTTCACTCGCTACCCCCTCACTCCTAGTGTATGTATGATGACGTGCTGCTTCGGTTTGGTAACCTCTCACCCCCAGTGTATGTATGACGACATGTGTTACTTCCACTCGGTACCCCCCCACACCCAGTGTATGTATGATGACATGTGCTACTTCCACTCGGTACCCCCTCACCCCAATATATGTATGATGACATGTGTTACTTCCACTCAGTACCCTCTCACCCCCAGTGTATGTATGATGACATGTGTTACTTCCACTCGGTACCCCCTCACCCCAGTGTATATATATGATGACATGTATTACTTCCACTCGCTACCCTCTCACTCCCAGTGTATGTATGATGACATGTGTTACTTCCACTCGGTAACCCTCACCCCCAGTGTTTGTATGATGACATGTGTTACTTCCACTCGCTACCCCCTCACCTCAGTGTATGTATGATGACATGTGCTACTTTCACTCGCTACCCCCTCAACCCAGTGTATATATGATGAAATGTGTTATTTTCACTCGGTATATCCGCACCCCCAGTGTACATATGAAGACATGTGTCACTTCCATTCAGTACCCCCTCACCCACAATGTATGTATGATGACGTGTGTTACTTTCACTCGCTACCCCCTCACTCACAGTGTATGTATGATGATGTGCTACTTCCGTTCGATACCCTCTCACACCCAGTGTATGTATGATTACATGTGCTACTTCCACTTGCTACTCCCTCACCCCCAATGTATGTATGATGACATGTTCTACTTCCACTCGGTACCCCATCACCCCCACTGTACATATGATGACATGTGTTACGTCCTCTCAGTACCCCCTCACCCTCAGTGTATGTATGATGACATGTGTTAATTTCACTCGCTACCCCCTCACTCCCAGTGTATGTATGATGACGAGCTGCTTCCGTTTGGTAACCTCTCACCCCCTGTGTATGTATGATGACATGTGTTACTTCCACTCGGTACCCCCCCACACCCAGTGTATGTATTATGACATGTGCTACTTCCACTCGGTACCCCCTCACCCCAATATATGTATGATGACATGTGTTACTTCCACTCAGTACCCTCTCACCCCCAGTGTATGTATGATGACATGTGTTACTTCCACTCGGTACCCCCTCACCCCAGTGTATATATATGATGACATGTATTATTTCCACTCGCTACCCTCTCACTCCCAGTGTATGTATGATGACATGTGTTACTTCCACTCGGTAACCCTCACCCCCAGTGTTTGTATGATGACATGTGTTACTTCCACTCGCTACCCCCTCACCTCAGTGTATGTATGATGACATGTGTTACTTCCACTCGGTACCCCCTCACCCCCAGTGTTTGTATCATGACATGTGTTACTTCCACTCGGTACCCCCTCACTCCCACTGTATGTATCATGACATGTGCTACTTCCACTCGGTACACCCTCACCCCCAGTGTATGTATGATGACATGTGTTACTTCCACTCGGTACCCCCTCATCCCCAGTATATGTATGGTGACGTGTGTTACTTCCACTCGCTATCCCCTCACCCTCAGTGTATGTATGATGACATTTGCTACTTCCATTCGGTACCCCGTCACCCCCAGTGTATGTATCATGACATGTGCTACTTCCACTCGGTACCCCCTCACACCCAGTGTATGTATGATGACATGTGCTACTTCCACTCGGTACTCCCTCACCCCAATATATGTATGATGACATGTGTTACTTCCACTCAGTACCCTCTCACCCCCAGTGTATGTATGATGACATGTGCTACTTTCACTCGCTACCCCCTCAACCCAGTGTATGTATGATGAAATGTGTTATTTTCACTCGGTACCCCCGCACCCCCAGTGTACATATGAAGACATGTGTTACTTCCATTCAGTACCCCCTCACCCACAGTGTATGTATGATGACGTGTGTTACTTTCACTCGCTACCCCCTCACTCCCAGTGTATGTATGATGATGTGCTACATCCGTTCGATACCTTCTCACACCCAGTGTATGTATGATGACATGTGTTACTTCCACTCGGTACCCCCCCACACCCAGTGTATGTATGATTACATGTGCTACTTCCACTTGCTACCCCCTCACCCCCAATGTATGTATGATGACATGTTCTACTTCCACTCGGTACCCCCTCACCCCCAGTGTACATATGATGACACGTGTTACGTCCTCTCAGTACCCCATCACCTTCAGTGTATGTATGATGACATGTGTTAATTTCACTCGCTACCCCCTCACTCCTAGTGTATGTATGATGACGTGCTGCTTCGGTTTGGTAACCTCTCACCCCCAGTGTATGTATGACGACATGTGTTACTTCCACTCGGTACCCCCCCACACCCAGTGTATGTATGATGACATGTGCTACTTCCACTCGGTACCCCCTCACCCCAATATATGTATGATGACATGTGTTACTTCCACTCAGTACCCTCTCACCCCCAGTGTATGTATGATGACATGTGTTACTTCCACTCGGTACCCCCTCACCCCAGTGTATATATATTATGACATGTATTACTTCCACTCGCTACCCTCTCACTCCCAGTGTATGTATGATGACTTGTGTTACTTCCACTCGGTAACCCTCACCCCCAGTGTTTGTATGATGACATGTGTTACTTCCACTCGCTACCACCTCACCTCAGTGTATGTATGATGACATGTTACTTCCACTCGGTAACCCCTCACCCCCAGTGTATGTATCATGACATGTGTTACTTCCACTCGGTACCCCCTCACTCCAGTGTATGTATGATGACATGTGTTACTTCCACTCGGTACCCCCTCACCCCAGTGTATATATATTATGACATGTATTACTTCCACTCGCTACCCTCTCACTCCCAGTGTATGTATGATGACATGTGTTACTTCCACTCGGTAACCCTCACCCCCAGTGTTTGTATGATGACATGTGTTACTTCCACTCGCTACCACCTCACCTCAGTGTATGTATGATGACATGTTACTTCCACTCGGTAACCCCTCACCCCCAGTGTATGTATCATGACATGTGTTACTTCCACTCGGTACCCCCTCACCCCCAGTGTATGTATGATGACATGTGTTACTTTCATTCGCTACCCCCTCATCCCCAGTGTATGTGTTATAACATGTGTTACTTCCTCTCGGTACCCCCCCACTCCCAGTGTATGTATGATGACATGTGCTACTTCCACTCGGTACCCCATGATCCCCAGTGTATGTATGATGACATGTGCAACTTCCACTCGGTACCCCCTCACCCCCAGTGTATGTACGATGACATTTGCTACTTCCACTCGGTACCCCCTCACCCCCAGTGTACATATGATGACATGTGTTACTTCCACTTGGTACCCCTCCACCCCCAGTGTATATATGATGACATGTGCTACTTTCACTCGCTACCCCCTCATCCCAGTGTATGTATGATGAAATGTGTTATTTTCACTCGGTACTCCCTCACCCCCAGTGTACATATGATGATATGTGTTACTTCCATTCAGTACCCCCTCACCCCCAGTGTATGTATGATGACGTGTGTTACTTTCACTCGCTACCCCCTCACTCCCAGTGTATGTATGATGATGTGCTACTTCCGTTCGATACCCTCTCACACCCAGTGTATGTATGATGACATGTGTTACTTCCACTCGGTACCCCCCGACACACAGTGTATGTATGATTACATGTGCTACTTCCACTTGCTACCCCCTCAACCCCAGTGTATGTATGATGACATGTTCTACTTCCACTCGGTACCCCCTCACCCCCAGTGTACATATGATGACATGTGTTACTTTCACTCGCTACCCCCTCACTCCCAGTGTATGTATTATGACGAGCTGCTTCCGTTTGGTACCCTCTCACCCCCAGTGTATGTGTGATGACATGTGTTACTTCCACTCGGTACCCCCCCACACCCAGTGTATGTATGATGACATGTGCTACTTCCACTCGGTACCCCCTCACCCCAATATATGTATGATGACATGTGTTACTTCCACTCAGTACCCTCTCACCCCCAGTGTATGTATTATGACATGTGTTACTTCCACTCGGTACCCCCTCACCCCAGTGTATATATATGATGACATGTATTACTTCCATTCGCTACCCTCTCACTCCCACTGTATGTATGATGACATGTGTTACTTCCACTCGGTACCCCTCACCCCCAGTTTATGTATGATGACATGTGTTACTTCCACTCTGTACCCCCTCACCCCAGTGTATGTATGATTACATGTGCTATTTCCACTTGCTACCCCTCACCCCCAGTGTATGTATGATGACATGTGCTACTTCCACTCGGTACCCCCTCACCCCCAGTGTACATATGATGACATGTGTTACGTCCTCTCAGTACACCCTCACCCTCAGTGTATGTATGATGACATGTGTTACTTTCACTCGCTACCCCCTCACTCCCAGTGTATGTATGATGTGATGTGTTAATTCCACTCTGTACCTTCTCACCCCAGTGTATGTATGATTACATGTGCTACTTCCACTTGCTACCCCCTCACTCCCAGTGTATGTGTGATGACATGTGTTGCTTTCACTCGCTACCCCCTCACTCCCAGTGTATGTATGATGAGATGTGTTAATTCCACTCTGTACCTTCTCAACGCAGTGTATGTATGATTACATGTGCTACTTCCACTTGCTACCCCCTCACTCCCAGTGTATGTATGATGACATGTGCTACTTCCTCTCTGTACCCCCTCACCCCCAGTGTATGTATGTGTTACTTTCACTCGCTACCCCCTCAACCCCAGTATATGTTTGATGAAATGTGTTACTTCAACTCGGTACCCCCTCACCCCCAGTGTATGTATGATGAAATGCGCTACTTCCGTTCGGTATCCACTCACCCACAGTGTATGTATGATGACATATTTTACTTCAACTCGGTACCCACTCACCCCCAGTGTATGTTTGATGAAATGTGTTACTTCAACTCGGTACCCTCTCACCCCCAGTGTATGTATGATGACATGTGTTACTTCACCTCGGTACCCCCTCACCCCCAGTGTATGTATAATGACATGTGTTACTTAAACTCGGTACCCCCTCACCCCAGTGTATGTATCATGACGTGTTACTTCCACTCGGTACCCCCTCACCCCCAGTGTATGTATGATGACATGTGTTACTTCCACTCGCTACCCCCTCACCCCCAGTGTATGTATGATGACATGTTTTACTTCCACTCGGTACCCCCTCACTCCCAGTATATGTATGATGACTTGTGTTACTTCCACTCGCTATCCCCTCACCCTCAGTGTATGTATGATGACATGTGCTACTTCCATTCGGTACCCCCTCACCCCCAGTGTATGTATCATGACATGTGCTACTTCTACTCGGAACCCCCCCACCCCCAGTGTATGTATGATGACATGTGCTAAAATTGTTGTCCATCGTTGTAATACACCTCCTCAACGTCAGACACCCTGGATCCACCGTCACACATCGTCAGCCGAAACACCTACACCGACGACAGGATGTTATTGCAATCGGATGGTAAATAGTTTTAGTACATTACAGAAATATGGGGGATACAGAAAGACAGATAGTGCGGTGAGAGAGAGGCAGGGAGATATATATATTTCGAGAGAGAGAGAGAGAGAGGGAGGGAGAGTGGGTGGGAGAGAGAGAGGGAGACGGAGAGGGAGAGGAAGAGGGAGAGGGAGAGGGAGAGGTGATTGACTGACTGACTGACTGACTGACTGACATGCAGACTTGCAGACGTATTGATATAATAGACATACATATATACTTATGTACATTACCTCACATACGTACGTGCGTCAGACATACACAGAGACATAGGTTCATACAGACGTGCCGATATAAAGACACACA
>JAHLWY010002798.1:0-10544 GCA_020002185.1 Paraescarpia echinospica | reverse complement strand
AGCGGATAATCGGAGTACTACGTCATATGGTGGCGCCATCTAGCGGTTAAAAATATATAATTAGGTTAGCTAGAGAAAAAAAGTTGGGGTTAACCTCGCGAAAATTATAACAACAACCACTAAAGTGGTTGTTGTATAAATTTTCTGAAAATTTTCTGTTTTTGTCCCAGAGGGACAAAAACATTAAATTTTCGCGAGGTTAACCCCAACTTTTTTTCTCTAGCTAACCTAATTATATATTTTTAATCGCTAGATGGCGCCACCATGTGACGTAGTACTCCGATTATCCGCTAGGGGCGCTACACCGGAAGTGACGTCGTACCGGAAGTTACTTGACTGTCATGGCAGCCTCTACTAGGGACGACACGTCGGAAGTGACGTCGCACCGAAAGTTACTTGACTGTCATGGCGGCCTCTACGCTTCCGGTATTCTCGGAAGTGTGTCAACGAATAGATATCTATCATGGCCGGTAGTTGGCGTTATTCTGAGTAGTTACACTGCTATCCGTTGGGGCCATCAGATGTCGCCTGTCTCATGAACGTGCACAGTTTTTGTGTTAAGGGAAGTCACGTGATGTACGTTCGGTCTGATTGATTATGCAAATGAGCTCACGTCGAAAACTAGTGTATATACCGTGCTTCCGCCGATTCTGGTCTTTCCTTTTTCGACTCTCGAGAAGGTCGTATCGTATCTGGTCGCTCTCACTATTTGAAAATATGGAATTGATACGTTGAAAAGATGGCTGCTTCATATACATATGTTTTCCATTAAAAGAAGCGCTACTTCATGCGAGTCCTATGATCGCCTCGTTGGACGTGAATCCGACCAAATGATCGTCTCTTGACATGAAGGTATGTGATGTTTGGCACCTCATTGAATGAAGTCCTGTCAGGTGGTTGTCCTTACATGTTATTGACATAGTCGTTTTCGATCGTAGCAGTTTTCAAATTCGCTTGCTATGGTCGTGTGTTAAAAAGTTCCGAGTCCTACCGACACTAAAAAGTTATGTGTACTACCGACACTAAAAAGTTCCGAGTACTATCGACACTAAAAAGTTCCGAGTACTAACGACACTAAAAAGTTCCGAGTACTACCGACACTAAAAAGTTCCGAGTACTAACGACACTAAAAAGTTCCGAGTACTAACGACACTAAAAAGTTCCGAGTACTACCGACACTAAAAAGTTCCGAGTACTAACGACACTAAAAAGTTCCGAGTACTACCGACACTAAAAAGTTCCGAGTACTAACGACACTAAAAAGTTCCGAGTACTACCGACACTAAAAAGTTTCGAGTACTAACGACACTAAAAAGTTCCGAGTACTACCGACACTAAAAAGTTCCGAGTACTACCGACACTAAAAAGTTCCACGTTAAGATTAGTGTTTCGTTTGTCCAACTAGTTGATCTAAGTTCAATTCGTGACACGTGTTGGTCAAAGCATAGTGTTTCGTTTGTACAACTCGTGTCTCGTCGGTACTCTCGTGTGATGTGTCATCCATAGTCTCGTGACATATCTCGGTCATAGTCTCGTCTCTTTTCTCGTCGGTACTCTCGTGTGACGTGTCATCCGTAGTCTCGTGTGATGTGTCATCCGTAGTCTCGTAGCATATCTCTTGTCTCGTCCGTACTCTCGTGCGATGTGACATCCGTAGTCTCGTGTGATGTGTCATCCGTAGTCTCGTAGCATATCTCTTGTCTCGTCCGTACTCTCGTGTGATGTGTCATCCGTAGTCTCGGTCATAGTCTCGTGACATATCTCTGCCATAGTCTCGTGACATATCTCGGTCATAGTCTCGTGACATATCTCGGACATAGTCTCGTCTCTTGTCTCGCCGGTACTCTCGTGTGACGTGTCATCCAAAGTCTCGTGATATATCTCGGCCATAGTCTCGTGTGATGTGTCATCCGTAATCTCGTGACATATCTCGGCCATAGTTTCGTCTCTTGTCTCGTGTGACGTGGCATCCGAAGTCTCGTGCCATATCTCGGTCATAGTCTCGTGTGATGTGTCTAGTTGATCTAAGTTCAATTCGTTTGACACGTGTTAGTCAAAGTGTAGTGTTTCGTTTGCGTGACTAGTTGATCTGAATTCAATTTGTGTCACGTGTTGGTCAAAGTGTAGTGTTTCGTTTGTACAACTCGTGTCTATAGACCGTACTCTCGTGTGATGTGTCATCCATAGTCTCGTGACATATCTCGGTCATAGTCTCTATTTGCTTTGCTTTGCTTTGATAACCCGTCTATTTGCTTTGCTTTGCTTTGATAACCCGTCTATTTGCTTTGCTTTGCTTTGATAACCCGTCTATTTGCTTTGCTTTGCTTTTGATAACCCGTCTATTTGCTTTGCTTTGCTTTGATAACCCGTCTATTTGCTTTGCTTTGCTTTGATAACCCGTCTATTTGCTTTGCTTTGCTTTGATAACCCATCTATTTGCTTTGCTTTGCTTTGCTTCAGAAGCAAATCTCACGCGATAACCCGTCTATTTGCTTTGCTTTGCTTTGCTTCTGAAGCAAATCTCACACGATAACCCGTCTATTGTGGTGGAATTGTGGTGGTGGAATCTCACGCGATAACCCGTCTATTGTGGCGGAATTGTGGTGGTGGTGGTGGAATCTCACGCGATAACCCGTCTATTGTGGCGGAATTGTGGTGGTGGTGGTGGAATCTCACGCGATAACCCGTCTATTGTGGCGGAATTGTGGTGGTGGTGGTGGAATCTCACGCGATAACCCGTCTATTGTGGTGTATCTCGTCCATAGTCTCGTCTCTTGTCTCGTCGGTACTCTCGTGTGACGTGTCATCCGAAGTCTCGTGTGGTGTGTCATCCGTAGTCTCGTGACATATCTCGGTCATAGTCTCGTCTCTTGTCTCGTCGGTACTCTCGTGTGACGTGTCATCCGAAGTCTCGTGCCATATCTCGGTCATAGTCTCGTGTGATGTGTCTAGTTGATCTAAGTTTAATTCGTGACACGTGTTGGTCAAAGCATAGTGTTTCGTTTTCGTGACACGTGTTGGTCAAAGCTTAGTGTTTCGTTTGTCCAACTAGTTGGTCTAAGTCCAATTCGTGACACGTGTTGGTCAAAGCATAGTGTTTCGTTTGTACAACTAGTTGGTCTGAGTTCAATTTGTGCAGCGTAATCGGTTAAGTTTCTGTTTCGTTTGCACAACTAGTTGGTCTGAGTTCAATTCGTAGTTGGTCTGAGTTCAATTCGTGACACGTGTTGGTCAAAGCATAGTGTTTCGTTTGTATAACTCGTGTCTCGTCGGTACTCTTGTGTGATGTGTCATCCGTAGTCTCGTGTGATCCGAAGTCTCGTGAAATATCTCGGCCATAGTCTCGTGTGATGTGTCATCCGTAGTCTCGTGACATATATCGGTCATAGTCTCGTCTCTTGTCTCGTCGGGACTCTCGTGTGACGTGTCATCCGAAGTATCGTGACATATCTCGGCCATAGTCTCGTGTGATGTGTCTAGTTGATCTAAGTTCAATTCATGACACGTGTTGGTCAAAGCATAGTGTTTCGTTTGTATAACTCGTGTCTCGTCGGTACTCTCGTGTGATGTGTCATCCGTAGTCTCGTGTGATGTGTCATCCGTAATCTCGTGACATATCTCGGTCATAGTCTCGTCTCTTGTCTCGACGGTATTCTCGTGTGATATCTCGTCCGTAATCTCGTGTGATGTGTCATCCGTAGTCTCGTGTGATGTGTCATCCGTAGTCTCGTGACATATATCGGTCATAGTCTCGTCTCTTGTCTCGTCGGTACTCTCGTGTGACGTGCATCCGAAGTCTCGTGACATATCTCGGTCATAGTCTCGTGTGATGTGCCTAGTTGATCTAAGTTCAATTCGTGACACGTGTTGGTCAAAGCATAGTGTTTCGTTTTCGTGACACGTGTTGGTCAAAGCATAGTGTTTCGTTAGTGCAACTAGTTGGTCTGAGTTCAATTCGTGACACGTGTTGGTCAAAGCATAGTGTTTCGTTTGTCCAACTAGTTGATCTAAGTCCAATTCGTGACACGTGTTGGTCAAAGCATAGTGTTTCGTTTGTACAACTAGTTGATCTAAGTCCAATTCGTGACACGTGTTGGTCAAAGCATAGTGTTTCGTTTGCACAACTAGTTGGTCTGAGTTCGATGTTCGATTCGTTCAGCGTGTTGGTCAAAGAATAGTGTTTCGTTTGTCCAACTAGTTGGTCTGAGTTCAATTCGTGCAGTGTAATCGGTTAAGTTTCTGTTTCGTTTACGCAACTAGTTGATCTGAGTTCGATTTGTGTCGTGTGTTGGTCAAAGCATAGTGTTTCGTTTGCACCACTAGTTGGTCTGAGTTCAATTTGTGCAGCGTAATCGGTTAAGTTTCTGTTTCGTTTACGCAACTAGTTGATCTGAGTTCGATTTGTGTCGTGTGTTGGTCAAAGCATAGTGTTTCGTTTGCACCACTAGTTGGTCTGAGTTCAATTTGTGCAGCGTAATCGGTTAAGTTTCTGTTTCGTTTACGCAACTAGTTGATCTGAGTTCGATTTGTGTCGTGTGTTGGTCAAAGCATAGTGTTTCGTTTGCACCACTAGTTGGTCTGAGTTCAATTTGTGCAGCGTAATCGGTTAAGTTTCTGTTTCGTTTACGCAACTAGTTGGTCTGAGTCCGATTCGTGCCGTGTGTTGGTCAAAGCATAGTGTTTCGTTTGCACCACTAGTTGGTCTGAGTACATTAACATCTCTGTACTGAACTACACAGACATGAGTGGTTAACATATCTGTACTGAACTACACAGACATAAGTGGCTATCATCTCTACTGAACTACACAGACATAAGTGGCTATCATCTCTACTGAACTACACAGACATACTTGTGAAGTGTAAGACTATTAGTAAGGTTCCCAACATATGCTTTGCATTACACTATGAAAAAGACACAAGATGAGGTTTGCACAGTTTATTCGTGAACAACACAAACGTATTTACATGTCACGCTCCATAACTGCAAGAACCATATGTTTCATAGTGTTTCGCCACTGTTTCGAAACGGATTCTTGCAACCAAGTATTGATATTACACAACTGTTCGACTGTCACGTCGGATAGTTTCACACCTGCGTCTAACAAAACACTCAAACAGTCTTTCACCATCTAATTGGTCTGAGTTCATGGACGTGATGTGTGATTCGAGGATGACGTTAGGCATAGTACTATCGTGGTACAACTGTGATGGTGGTCGGTTGACAGATGGTGATGCTGAAGATGACAGTGACCGTCGACGTTTTCGTGACGCAGAGGTAGTTGGAACACTGTCAGCAGTAGCGATGCCCTCCTTTTCTTGTCGCTGAAACAGTAACGAGATGAGCTTAGTAATGAATGGTCAACTGATATGTATAAGAAAAAATATAATATTATGGTCTTTTGAAAAATGTTCTAACAAAATGACATGAATAACATTTGAACACTATGATAAATTGAAACTTACTATTATCTCTTCAAGTTGTTCTTTACGTCGCCGCTGTTTATCTTGCTTCCTTTGACAGCAGCCCTGATTCACATGAGCGGACCGATTCCCTTTATACTTGAAGGTACTGCCACACATACAGCAAGTATAACGAGGCAACAGCTTCTGACGCTTCGTCGGAGGTGACGATGTCAGGTTGATGATACGCTGAAACAGTGAAGGAATGAGCTTAATAATGAATGGTCAACTGGTATGTATAAGAAAAAATATAATATTATGTTCTTTTGACAATGTTCTAACAAAATAGCATGAATACCATTTGAACACTATGAAAAATTGAAGCTTACTGTTATCTCTTCAAGTTGTTCTTCAAGCTGTTCTTCAAGTTGTTCTTTACGTCGCCGCTGTTTATCTTGCTTCCTTTGACAGCAGCCCTGCTTCACATGAGCGGACCGATTCGCTTTATACTTGAAGGTACTGCCACACATACAGCAAGTATAACGAGACAACAGCTTCTGACGCTTCGTCGGAGGTGACGATGTCAGGTTGATGGTTGGGTTGATTGCCGGAGCTGATGACAGAGACGAAATTGGTTTGATCGGCGAACTGGTCGTCAAACTGGTCGTCGGACTGGTCGTTGAACTGGTCGTTGGTTGTTGGTCCGGGTTGATTGTTGGGGTCGAGAGGTCGAGTGGTCCCGTAGCCGGAGAAGGCTGCGCCTTCGGTAGCAAAATCCCTTGTCGGACGTTATCACTAGTCATGTTGTTCATCTTCCAAAATGTAAGATATAATGACCACAACAAACAGACGCAGGTCTTTTATAACAGTTCGACAGAACATAAAGGTCACGTGGTCGTGCCGAACGAACTTTTGTCCACTAGGGGATGATGTTTGTAGTTCGTGATGTATCCGTCAGGGGGCTCTATTGCACGCAAGCGTGCAAGAGACACGAATATTTGCAGTACTCGAACATATAGTTCATAACTTGTCCATCAGATGGCACCACTTGCATAATTAGTCCCGAAAAATTCCGCTAGGTGGCGATATCTAGTTTTGGCGGGAAATATTTTAGTTCACCAGCTATCCGACAGGGGCGTTTTTTAAGTTTTGGCGGGAAATATTTTAGTCGCGAAAAATTCCGCTAGGTGGCGCTATCTAGTTTTGGCGGGAAATATTTCAGTTCACCAAATATCCGCCAGGGGCGCTACTTTGGTTTTGGCGGGAATTAATGAATTCACCAGCTATCCGACAGGGGCGCTTTTTCAGTTTTGGCGGGAAATATTTTAGTAGCGAAAAAATCCGCTAGGTGAAATATTTTAGTTCTGAAAAAATCCGGTAGGTGGCGCTATTTTAGTACCGGAAAATTCCGTCAGGGGCACTTTTATAGTTTTGGGGGGAAATTATTTTACCAACTATCCGACAGGGGGCGCTATTTTAGTTCCGAAAAATTCCGATAGGGGAGCTGTTTTTAGTTTTGGCGGGAAATATTTTAGTTCCAGAAAATTCCGATAGGTGAAATATTTTAGTGTCGGGAAATTCCGCTAGGTGGCGTTATTTTAGTTCCGGAAAATTCCGGTAGGGGCGCCACGTGACCTTGACCTACATCCGGGTACTTGACCTTTGATATACATCCGGGTATTTGACCTTGACCTACATCCGGGTACTTTCCACTTCCACCCATCCGAATCCAACCATGCCCGGTACTTAACCTCCTTTACTACTTACTATTCATCCAAATAATAAAAATAAGTTTTATGAATGAGGCACGATCAATTTGTTTCCTGTGTGCATGGACTTTCTTGCCTTCGTTGAAAGTCTACAGTAAGATGATGATAATAAACGTAGCGTTCACTCGCATTCTAATAGTCAACGAATGTATCGATTGATACCTTGTGCAGCCGAGTTCTGCACAGCTTGAACACGATTCCTTAATTCATTGTTCTAATCACCGAGTAAAGTAAATGTTTAATAATCAAGGTGGCTCAGGGGACAGTGCGTACCGCAGCATAGCAAGCATGTTTTGACCCGTTTTGTAATAAACAACCCGTCTTGTGTTGACGACCCACTTTGGAATAAACCGATCTATTCATTTTGTATTGACAATCTATTTGAAGTGATTAGAAAATGGGTTTCATTTTGTTAAAAAAAAATGGGTACACATCCATAAAACACAATGGGCCAGAAGATGATGACGAAGATGAAAATGGCTAGGAAACTGAATGTGACGATGATCAAGAGGATGAAGACGCAAAGGAATACGAAGGCGATTATGGTAATGATGATAATGACTAGTTGGATGATAATAACTAATGTGCTGATGCAAATGAAATAGTTCAGAACGTTTATGACAACGAAGAATAAGACAATAATGATGATGATGGAGGTGAATATGATGATGAATGCGAATAGGATGGCGGTGACAGTGGTTTAGTTCAATATGAAAAAGGGGGATATGTTGACGACGAAAATGAAGATGTAGATTTCATGGAGATGAGGAAAAAGAAAAATAGCACACTGCTGATGACGAGTAATATACGAGCCCCTCATCAGAATGGCGTGGAAAGGTTTCCTCTCCGAACCAATCACACTGACGACATGATCCACATGGATGTAACATTAAAGACGACCAGTAAACTCTAGAAAAGCGTGTCACAAGCGTCATTGAAGCAAGTCCTGCAAAACAGTACATGTGCCCCCATATTTGAGGAAACAGTTATCGAAGATACCCAAACGCCGGGATGCCCAAAAAGGACCAGTTTGAAGCGAGGAGCTGCGAACAACTACAACATAATAGTCGACCAGCTTCGCGAGGATATCGCATGTAATACATTGGTGGACTTTACACAAGTCAAGGGCTTCCTGGTTCACGTCCCTTGTTGAGCTTTCAGTTTTTCTTGGCAGACTTGTTAATTTAATTAAATCTTGGTAAAAAGCACTTGATGTAATAGATCACAATATATCGCTACATAAATTAAACTAAAACAGATTGAATTATATGGCTCATAGCAAATCATTATCGAATGACGTATACGAACAATACAAAGAATTATTCGACAAAAAGGATTTAATGATCAATGCAACTCGCTCGATACAGCGAACTATCTACCATGTTACTTAGGCGTAACATGCAGATACATTCGATGCGTATCAATGTCGGTGACAGGGGGATCCGAGATCTTCGCAGCAGTTGTCGAAACCACGTCAGTCACACTCGCAGTAGCAGCAGACGGGACAGCGCTGACGATTGTTGTGGTACCAGTTTCTTGTGACTCGGTATATACACGACCGGTACATACATCTCTTACTGCAGCGTTTCACTTAAACGAGACAAGACCACATATTATTACCATATCGGTCAGTACATTAAATTGTATCCGTGTCTAGTAATGATACTGTATTGCAAATCATCAGTGTAAACTATTTTTTATTTTTATGTGAAGAACATTACGATTGTAGCGTCAGATAATGTGACGCTTTTAAGACTCTGCATAGCTCGTTCCATTTTGTGATATTTGAAAACACTTTTCATTTAATTAAATTAGTGGGCAACAATTATAAAATGCGAATCTCACCAAAAAACCGACACTGGCTTGTTGTCTTTATTTGAGTCTTTGACATCGACAACGCAATAAAAATACTGGAATATGTTTATAAATAACTCCACTAACTATCAGTTTATATTTCTACTTAACACACTCATAGCAAAATATTAATTGACTCAATGTCATACATTCTTGGGGTAACCCGTTTAAATAGCTTGAGCAATCACCACATACTAGATGTTCTGATCTCTCCTCAACCGATGAGTAATGTGATATATCCTGCAATGTTGCGATATGACCCCTACAGCTGCAAAGACTACATTGAATTAAAGGCAATCTGTGATATGGCCAATTTTCGCGACATGTGACTATCTTCGGGATGAGTTCTTAATGTTACCTAAAATGGTTTTATTTATATTTGTAGGTCTCTAAGCAGCAGCACCACCGTATGTGTTGCTAGATATAGTTCCCAAACGAAAGACCGACACCTTATTTGTTTTGGTTTATATTATGTCATACTCGTAAATAGTTAAACACTTTCAAATGCTGAATATTCAAGTATACATTCGTCAAGTGATGTTGTATTCTAATATCAAAGCACATGCTTAAATGTTAGACAAACTGCTCCATTGTAATGTGGTACCATTTGCAGCAAAGGGTAACGTCAGTTAGACATGTCGTCTTCATTGATTACTACCATTGGTATTATAGAGTGAAGTGAGTGACACGTTCACATAGGAACACAACGTAGGTATGATGCCGTTGATATACAGGATGCAACCATTTAATTTTTTGTTCCAAAATATATGTGAAACAGCTGTTATGATTAGTTTGTAGATAACTTTTATTATATCGGGAAAACACTTGAATCAATAACAATTAAAGCGTTTGCCTATAATACATCACACATATAATTACAACTAGGTTATTGGATTAAAACGTGCTCGATACCAGATAATAGATAGACGTTGCATACTCGAAACACAAGATCTACCAATGTATTGTAGTGTGATTAATAACGTCAGCCACTCATGTAGCGTTCTAGGTGAGTCCCCTACTGCGAAATGCGGCATTCAACCAAACGGTGTCTTTCGCGATGACTTATTGGCTTCACGGTGTCTTATTTTCTTTCATAAACTAACAACTAGTGTTTTTGTATGAATTTTAACTTGTGTGGTCATACACATTTCTTCTTCACTTTATTGTAGATTTCACTGAAGTGTTGTCAGGTTACCGGTTGTGTTACATATTTCCAACATGTGACGTAATTGTGATTAATGTTATTCTTATCCCAGTGTATTTATCGGTGAAACGCCAACACAAATTTGTAATAGATTTGGTATTTTTTTATATAAACGCTATTCTTCAGTTCAACGACAATATTCAGATGTTGTGTCAGAATGATGTGAAAAACATTTAATTTTAATGTATTTTACATGAGAAGAACGTTATTTTTCTGCATGTACGTAATTCAGTTGTGTTACATCATACATACATGTATCATAATTATTCACCATCACTGTGCACACGTATTGAGCCGTGGTTGAGCGAAACTCTC
>JAHLWY010002797.1:0-10549 GCA_020002185.1 Paraescarpia echinospica | reverse complement strand
CTCTCATAGTTGGACTAGGTCTTAGCAATGCACTGGTCAGTATTCATTATAATTAATAAGAAGGGACTAGGTCTAGCAATGCACTGGCTGCATTAATTATACAATGCTTGGACTAGGTCTAGCAATGCACTGGTCAGTATTCATTATACTGTACGGACTGAAATCTAGCAATGCACTGGCCAGCTATTCATTGGTACCAACGCGCTGGACTAGGTCTAGCAATGTACTGGTCAGTATTCATTATACTGTCATAGCTGGACTAGGTCTAGCAATGCACTGGTCAGTATTCATTATGCTGTCATAGCTGGACAATGTCTAGCAATGCATTGGTCAGTATTCATTATGCTCTCACAGTTGGACTAGGTCTAGCAATACACTGGTCAGTATTCATTATACTGTCATAGCTGGACTAGGTCTAGCAATGCACTGGTCAGTATTCATTATACTGTCATAGTTGGACTAGGTCTAGCAATGCACTGGTCAGTATTCATTATACTGTCATTGCTGGACTAGGTCTAGCAATGCACTGGTCAGCATTCATTATACTGTCATAGCTGGACTAGGTCTAACAATGCACTGGTCAGTATTCATTATACTGTCATAGTTGAACTAGGTCTAGCAACGCACTGGTCAGTATTCATTATACTGTCATAGTTGGATTAGTTCTAGCAATGCACTGGTCAGTATTCATTATACTGTCATAGTTGGATTAGTTCTAGCAATGCACTGGTCAGTATTCATGATACTGTCATAGCTGGACTAGGTCTAGCAATGCACTGGTCAGTATTCATTATACTCTCATAGTTGGACTAGGTCTAGCAATGCACTGGTCATTATTCATTATACTGTCATAGTTGGACTAGGTCTAGCAAAGCACTGGTCAGTATTCATTATACTGTCATAGTTGGACTAGGTCTAGCAATGCACTGGTCAGTATTCATTATACTGTCATAGTTGGACTAGGTCTAGCAAAGCACTGGTCAGTATTCATTATACTGTCAAAGTTGGACTAGGTCTAGCAAAGCACTGGTCAGTATTCATTATACTGTCATAGTTGGACTAGGCCTAGCAATGCACTGGTCAGTATTCATTATACTGTCATAGTTGGACCAGGTCTAGCAATGCACTGGTCAGTATTCATTATATTGTCATAGCTGGACTAGGTCTAACAATCCACTGGTCAGTACTCATTATACTCTTATAGCTGGACTAGGTCTAGCAATCCACTGGTCAGTATTCATTATATTGTCATAGTTGGACTAGGTCTAGCAATGCACTGGTCAGTATTCATTATACAATCATAGTTGGACTAGGTCTAGCAATGCACTGGTCAGTATTCATTATACTGTCATAGTTGGACTAGGTCTAGCAAAGCACTGGTCAGTATTCATTATACTCTCATAGTTGGACTAGGTCTAGCAATGCACTGGTCAGTATTCATTATACTGTCATAGCTGGACAATGTCTAGCAATGCACTGGTCAGTATTCATAATACTCTCATAGTTGGACTAGGTCTAGCAATGCACTGGTCAGTATTCATTATACTGTCATAGCTGGACTAGGTCTAGCAATGCACTGGTCAGTATTAATTATACTATCATAGTTGGACTAGGTCTAGCAATGCACTGGTCAGTATTCATTATACTGTCATAGCTGGACTAGGTCTAGCAATGCACTGGTCAATATTCATTATACTGTCATAGTTGGACTAGGTCTAGCAATGTACTGGTCAGTATTCATTATACTGTCATAGCTGTACTAGGTCTAGCAATGCACTGGTCAGTATTCATTATGCTGTCATAGCTGGACAATGTCTAGCAATGCATTGGTCAGTATTCATTATGCTCTCACAGTTGGACTAGGTCTAGCAATACACTGGTCAGTATTCATTATACTGTCATAGCTGGACTAGGTCTAGCAATGCACTGGTCAGTATTCATTATACTGTCATAGTTGGACTAGGTCTAGCAATGCACTGGTCAGTATTCATTATACTGTCATTGCTGGACTAGGTCTAGCAATGCACTGGTCAGCATTCATTATACTGTCATAGTTGGACTAGGTCTAGCAATGCACTGGTCAGTATTCATTATACTGTCATTGCTGGACTAGGTCTAGCAATGCACTGGTCAGCATTCATTATACTGTCATAGTTGGACTAGGTCTAGCAATGCACTGGTCAATATTCATTATACTGTCATAGTTGGACTAGGTCTAGCAATGTACTGGTCAGTATTCATTATACTGTCATAGCTGGACTAGGTCTAGCAATGCACTGGTCAGTATTCATTATGCTGTCATAGCTGGACAATGTCTAGCAATGCATTGGTCAGTATTCATTATGCTCTCACAGTTGGACTAGGTCTAGCAATACACTGGTCAGTATTCATTATACTGTCATAGCTGGACTAGGTCTAGCAATGCACTGGTTAGTATTCATTATACTGTCATAGTTGGACTAGGTCTAGCAATGCACTGGTCAGTATTCATTATACTGTCATTGCTGGACTAGTTCTAGCAATGCACTGGTCAGCATTCATTATACTGTCATAGCTGGACTAGGTCTAACAATGCACTGGTCAGTATTCATTATACTGTCATAGCTGGACTAGGTCTAGCAATGCACTGGTCATTATTCATTATTCTGTCATAGTTGGACTAGGTCTAGCAATGCACTGGTCAGTATTCATTATACTGTCATAGTTTAACTAGGTCTAGCAATGCACTGGTCAGTATTCATTATACTGTCATAGTTGGATTAGTTCTAGCAATGCACTGGTCAGTATTCATTATACTGTCATAGCTGGACTAGGTCTAGCAATGCACTGGTCAGTATTCATTATACTGTCATAGTTGGACTAGGTCTAGCAATGCACTGGTCAGTATTCATTATACTGTCATAGTTGGACTAGGTCTAGCAATGCACTGGTCAGTATTCATTATACTGTCATAGTTGGACTAGGTCTAGCAATGTACTGGTCAGTATTCATTATACCGTCATAGCTGGAGTAGGTCTAGCAATGCACTGGTCAGTATTCATTATACTGTCATAGTTGGACTAGGTCTAGCAATGCACTGGTCAGTATTCATTATATTGTCATAGCTGGACTAGGTCTAGCAATCCACTGGTCAGTATTCATTATACTGTCATAGTTGGACTAGGTCTAGCAATGCACTGGTCAGTATTCATTATACTGTCATAGCTGGACTAGGTCTAGCAATGCACTGGTCAGTATTCATTATACTGTCATAGTTGGACTAGGTCTAGCAATGCACTGGTCAGTATTCATTATACTGTCATAGTTGGACTAGGTCTAGCAATGCACTGGTCAGTATTCATTATACTGTCATAGCTGGACTAGGTCTAGCAATGCACTGGTCAGTATTCATTATACTGTCATAGCTGGACAATGTCTAGCAATGCACTGGTCAGTATTCATAATACTCTCATAGTTGGACTAGGTCTAGCAATGCACTGGTCAGTATTCATTATACTGTCATAGCTGGACTAGGTCTAGCAATGCACTGGTCAGTATTAATTATACTATCATAGTTGGACTAGGTCTAGCAAAGCACTGGTCAGTATTCATTATACTGTCATAGTTGGACTAGGCCTAGCAATGCACTGGTAAGTATTCATTATACTGTCATAGTTGGACGAGGTCTACCAATGCACTGGTCAGTATTCATTATACTGTCATAGCTGGACTAGGTCTAGCAACGCAATGGTCAGTATTCATTATACTGTCATAGTTGGACTAGGTCTAGCAATGTACTGGTCAGTATTCATTATACTGTCATAGTTGGATTAGGTCTAGCAATGCACTGGTCAGTATTCATTATACTGTCATAGCTGGACTAGGTCTAGCAAAGCACTGGTCAGTATTCATTATACTGTCATAGCTGGACTAAGTCTAGCAATGCACTGGTCAGTATTCATTATACTGTCATAGTTGGACTAGGTCTAGCAATGCACTGGTCAGTATTCATTATACTGTCACAGTTGAACTAGGTCTAGCAATGCACTGGTCAGTATTCATTATACTGTCATAGTTGGATTAGTTCTAGCAATGCACTGGTCAGTATTCATTATACTGTCATAGTTGGACTAGGTCTAGCAATGCACTGGTCAGTATTCATTATACTGTCATAGCTGGACTAGGTCTAGCAATGCACTGGTCAGTATTCATTATACTGTCATAGTTGGACTAGGTCTAGCAATGCACTGGTCATTATTCATTATACTGTCATAGTTGGACTAGGTCTAGCAATGCACTGGTCAGTATTCATTATACTGTCATAGTTGGACTAGGTCTAGCAATGCACTGGTCAGTATTCATTATGCTGTCGTAGTTGGACTAGGTCTAGCAAAGCACTGGTCAGTATTCATTATACTGTCATTGTTGGACTAGGCCTAGCAATGCACTGGTCAGTATTCATTATACTGTCATAGTTGGACTAGGTCTAGCAAAGCACTGGTCAGTATTCATTATACTGTCATAGTTGGACTAGGTCTAGCAATGCACTGGTCAGTATTCATTATACTGTCATAGCTGGACAATGTATAGCAATGCACTGGTCAGTATTCATAATACTCTCATAGTTGGACTAGGTCTAGCAATGCACTGGTCAGTATTCATTATACTGTCATAGCTGGACTAGGTCTAGCAATGCACTGGTCAGTATTAATTATACTATCATAGTTGGACTAGGTCTAGCAATGCACTGGTCAGTATTCATTATACTGTCATAGCTGGACTAGGTCTAGCAATGCACTGGTCAATATTCATTATACTGTCATAGTTGGACTAGGTCTAGCAATGTACTGGTCAGTATTCATTATACTGTCATAGTTGGATTAGGTCTAGCAATGCACTGGTCAGTATTCATTATACTGTCATAGCTGGACTAGGTCTAGCAAAGCACTGGTCAGTATTCATTATACTGTCATAGCTGGACTAAGTCTAGCAATACACTGGTCAGTATTCATTATACTCTCATAGCTGGACTAGGTCTAGCAATGCACTGGTCAGTATTCATTATACTGTCATAGTTGGACTAGGTCTAGCAATGCACTGGTCAGTATTCATTATACTGTCATAGTTGAACTAGGTCTAGCAATGCACTGGTCAGTATTCATTATACTGTCATAGCTGGACTAGGTCTAGCAATGCACTGGTCAGTATTCATTATACTGTCATAGCTGGACTAGGTCTAGCAATCCACTGGTCAGTATTCATTATACTGTCATAGTTGGACTAGGTCTAGCAATGCACTGGTCAGTATTCATTATACTGTCATAGCTGGACAATGTCTAGCAATGCACTGGTCAGTATTCATTATACTGTCATAGTTGAACTAGGTCTAGCAATGCACTGGTCAGTATTCATTATACTGTCATAGCTGGACTAGGTCTAGCAATGCACTGGTCAGTATTCATTATACTGTCATAGTTGGATTAGGTCTAGCAATGCACTGGTCAGTTTTCATTATACTGTCATAGCTGGACTAGGTCTAGCAAAGCACTGGTCAGTATTCATTATACTGTCATAGCTGGACTAAGTCTAGCAATGCACTGGTCAGTATTCATTATACTGTCATAGCTGGACTAGGTCTAGCAATGCACTGGTCAGTATTCATTATACTGTCATAGCTGGACTAGGTCTAGCAATGCACTGGTCGGTATTCATTATACTGTCATAGTTGGACTAGGTCTAGCAATGTACTGGTCAGTATTCATTATACTGTCATAGTTGGATTAGTTCTAGCAATGCACTGGTCAGTATTCATTAAACTGTCATAGCTGGACTAGGTCTAGCAACGCACTGGTCAGTATTCATTATACTGTCATAGTTGGACTAGGTCTAGCAATGCACTTGTCAGTATTCATTATATTGTCATAGTTAAAATAGGTCTAGCAATGCACTGGTCAGTATTCATTATACTGTCATAGCTGGACTAGGTCTAGCAATGCACTGGTCAGTATTCATACTGTCGTAGTTGGATCTAGGTCTAAAGCACTGGTCAGTATTCATTATACTGTCATAGTTGGACTAGCCTAGCAATGCACTGGTCAGTATTCATTATACTGTCATAGTTGGACTAGGTCTAGCAATGCACTGGTCAGTATTCATTGGTACCTCGTCATAGTTACCAGGGGTCTAGCAATGCACCGTCAGTATTCAGCTTATACCGGTCATGTAGCTGGACAATGTATAGCAAATGCACTGGTCAGTATTCATAATAATTTCATAGTTGGACTAGTCTACAATGCACTGGTCAGTATTCATTATACTGTCATAGCTGGACTAGGTCTAGCAATGCACTGGTCAGTATTCATTATACTATCATAGTTGGACTAGGTCTAGCAATGCACTGGTCAGTATTCATTATACTGTCATAGCTGGACTAGGTCTAGCAATGCACTGGTCAATATTCATTATACTGTCATAGTTGGACTAGGTCTAGCAATGTACTGGTCAGTATTCATTATACTGTCATAGTTGGATTAGGTCTAGCAATGCACTGTTCAGTATTCATTATACTGTCATAGCTGGACTAAGTCTAGCAAAGCACTGGTCAGTATTCATTATACTGTCATAGCTGGACTAAGTCTAGCAATACACTGGTCAGTATTCATTATACTGTCATAGCTGGACTAGGTCTAGCAATGCACTGGTCAGTATTCATTATACTGTCATAGTTGGACTAGGTCTAGCAATGCACTGGTCAGTATTCATTATACTGTCATAGTTGAACTAGGTCTAGCAATGCACTGGTCAGTATTCATTATACTGTCATAGTTGGATTAGTTCTAGCAATGCACTGGTCAGTATTCATTATACTGTCATAGCTGGACTAGGTCTAGCAATGCACTGGTCAGTATTCATTATACTGTCATAGTTGGACTAGGTCTAGCAATGCACTGGTCAGTATTCATTATACTGTCATAGCTGGACTAGGTCTAGCAATGCACTGGTCAGTATTCATTATACTGTCATAGTTGGACTAGGTCTAGCAATGCACTGGTCAGTATTCATTATACTGTCATAGTTGGACTAGGTCTAGCAATGCACTGGTCAGTATTCATTATACTGTCATAGTTGGACTAGGCCTAGCAATGCACTGGTCAGTATTCATTATACTGTCATAGTTGGACTAGGTCTAGCAAAGCACTGGTCAGTATTCATTATACTGTCATAGTTGGACTAGGTCTAGCAATGCACTGGTCAGTATTCATTATACTGTCATAGCTGGACAATGTCTAGCAATGCACTGGTCAGTATTCATAATACTCTCATAGTTGGACTAGGTCTAGCAATGCACTGGTCAGTATTCATTATACTGTCATAGCTGGACTAGGTCTAGCAATGCACTGGTCAGTATTAATTATACTATCATAGTTGGACTAGGTCTAGCAATGCACTGGTCAGTATTCATTATACTGTCATAGCTGGACTAGGTATACTGTCATATGCTGGACTAGGTCTAGCAATGCACTTGTCAATATTCATTATACTGTCATAGTTGGACTAGGTCTAGCAATGTACTGGTCAGTATTCATTATACTGTCATAGCTGGACTAGGTCTAGCAATGCACTGGTCAGTATTCATTATGCTGTCATAGCTGGACAATGTCTAGCAATGCATTGGTCAGTATTCATTATGCTCATAGCTGGACTAAGTCTAGCAATCCACTGGTCAGTATTCATTATACTGTCATAGTTGGACTAGGTCTAGTAATGCACTGGTCAGTATTAATTATACTGTCATAGCTGGACTAGGTCTAGCAATGCACTGGTCAGTATTCATTATACTGTCATAGCTGGACTAGGTCTAGCAATGCACTGGTCAGTATTCATTATACTGTCATAGCTGGACTAGGTCTAGCAATGCACTGGTCAGTATTCATTATACTGTCATAGTTGGACTAGGTCTAGCAATGCACTGGTCAGTATTCATTATACTGTCATAGTTGGACTAGGTCTAGCAATGCACTGGTCAGTATTCATTATACTGTCATAGTTGGACTAGGTCTAGCAATGCACTGGTCAGTATTCATTATACTGTCATAGCTGGACTAGGTCTAGCAACGCAATGTTCAGTATTCATTATACTGTCATAGTTGGACTAGGTCTAGCAATGTACTGGTCAGTATTCATTATACTGTCATAGTTGGATTAGGTCTAGCAATGCACTGGTCAGTTTTCATTATACTGTCATAGCTGGACTAGGTCTAGCAAAGCACTGGTCAGTATTCATTATACTGTCATAGCTGGACTAAGTCTAGCAATGCACTGGTCAGTATTCATTATACTGTCATAGCTGGACTAGGTCTAGCAATGCACTGGTCAGTATTCATTATACTGTCATAGCTGGACTAGGTCTAGCAATGCACTGGTCAGTATTCATTATACTGTCATAGTTGGACTAGGTCTAGCAATGTACTGGTCAGTATTCATTATACTGTCATAGTTGGATTAGTTCTAGCAATGCACTGGTCAGTATTCATTAAACTGTCATAGCTGGACTAGGTCTAGCAACGCACTGGTCAGTATTCATTATACTGTCATAGTTGGACTAGGTCTAGCAATGCACTTGTCAGTATTCATTATATTGTCATAGTTGGACTAGGTCTGTAAGCACTGGTCAGTATTCATTATACTGTCATGGTTGGATTCAGGTCTAGCAATTGCTGGTCAGTATTCATTATACTGTCATAATGGACAATGTCTGGCAATGCACTGGTCGAGTATTCATAATACTCTCATGGTTGGACTAGGTCTGGCAATGCACTGGTCAGTGTTCATTATGCTGTCATGGCTGGACTAGGTCACAGCAATGCACTGGTCAGTGTGTTATACTACCATGGTGGTTAGGTCTAGCAATGCACTGGTCAGTATTCATTATACTGTCATAGCTGGACTAGGTCTGTAATGCACTTGTCAATATTCATTATACTGTCATAGTTGGACTAGGTCTAGCAATGTACTGGTCAGTATTCATTATACTGTCATAGCTGGACTAGGTCTAGCAATGCACTGGTCAGTATTCATTATACTGTCATAGCTGGACTAGGTCTAGCAAAGCACTGGTCAGTATTCATTATACTGTCATAGCTGGACTAGGTCTAGCAATGCACTTGTCAGTATTCATTATACTGTCATAGCTGGACTAGGTCTAGCAATGCACTGGTCAGTATTCATTATACTGTCATAGTTGAACTAGGTCTAGCAATGCACTGGTCAGTATTCATTATACTGTCATAGTTGGATTAGTTCTAGCAATGCACTGGTCAGTATTCATTATACTGTCATAGCTGGACTAGGTCTAGCAATGCACTGGTCAGTATTCATTATACTGTCATGGTTGGACTGGAGTCTAGCAATTACTGGTCATTATTCATTATGCTGTCATGGTTGGACTAGGTCTAGCAATGCACTGGTCAGTATTCATTATATTGTCATAGCTGGACTAGGTCTAGCAATCCTCTGGTCAGTATTCATTATACTGTCAAAGCTGGACTAGGTCTAGCAATCCACTGGTCAGTATTCATTATACTGTCATAGCTGGACAATGTCTAGCAATGCACTGGTCAGTATTCATTATACTGTCATAGTTGGACTAGGTCTAGCAATGCACTGGTCAGTATTCATTATACTGTCATAGCTGGACTAGGTCTAGCAATGCACTGGTCAGTATTCATTATACTGTCATAGCTGGACTAGGTCTAGCAATGCACTGGTCAGCATTCATTATAATGCACTGGTCAGTATTCATTATACTGTCATTGCTGGACTAGTTCTAGCAATGCACTGGTCAGCATTCATTATACTGTCATAGCTGGACTAGGTCTAACAATGCACTGGTCAGTATTCATTATACTGTCATAGCTGGACTAGGTCTAGCAATGCACTGGTCAGTATTCATTATACTGTCATAGTTGGACTAGGTCTAGCAATGCACTGGTCAGTATTCATTATACTGTCATAGTTGAACTAGGTCTAGCAATGCACTGGTCAGTATTCATTATACTGTCATAGTTGGATTAGTTCTAGCAATGCACTGGTCAGTATTCATTATACTGTCATAGCTGGACTAGGTCTAGCAACGCACTGGTCAGTATTCATTATACTGTCATAGTTGGACTAGGTCTAGCAATGTACTGGTCAGTATTCATTATACTGTCATAGTTGGATTAGGTCTAGCAATGCACTGGTCAGTATTCATTATACTGTCATAGTTGGACTAGGTCTAGCAATGCACTGGTCAGTATTCATTATACTGTCATAGTTGAACCAGGTCTAGCAATGCACTGGTCAGTATTCATTATACTGTCATAGCTGGACTAGGTCTAGCAATGCACTGGTCAGTATTCATTATACTGTCATAGTTGGACTAGGTCTAGCAATGCACTGGTCAGTATTCATTATACTGTCATAGCTGGACAATGTCTAGCAATGCACTGGTCAGTATTCATTATACTGTCATAGTTGAACTAGGTCTAGCAATGCACTGGTCAGTATTCATTATGCTGTCATAGCTGGA